>ML732564.1:0-10022 GCA_009176345.1 Aspergillus leporis | reverse complement strand
TTCGAAAAAAAAAAAAAAAGAAACAAAAAAAGAAATCCCCTCCGTTGAAACGCGGTGTCTGAGTTTTACATATGTCGATTTGTATATTCCTCTAAAAATAGCAGTCCTTTAGTCACACCATGGTTAGTGTTCGTTTTACATGGCTAACAGTAAGAGGACGATGTAACGTTGATCCTCCCGAAGAGGTCCATTGTCAAAAGTCAAACATGAGGCCATCACTCCTGTATTGTTGCTATTTATTATTAAGTTTCACTCCAAACATGTAGCTTTTCTTTTATTTACTCGGGCTAATGAAGCAGCATACAACACTTTCAAAGCCTTATGGGCCTTTAATAACATGTGCGATATCCATTCCAGTTACCTATATACATTCTGTAGGGAAGAACTGTGGATTACCAAGGCCTGAAGCGGTTTACATTGCGAAGATATAATAGTTGCCCAGCCCCAACAGAATCCTAAGCTCGATCTTCAGAAACTGGTAATTGATATATATATATATATATTTTTAGGCTTAAAACATCACAGAGATAACCTAGGGTATGCCAAGCCTGATCTGGAGTACACCATCCTATCGATATCGCCCTGGCGCTCGTTAAAACACGGGATGTTATAATACCACCCGCAAACGCTGGAGCTTAGGACCAAATATTGAGGCCTAAATTTTGGGCCTTTGGCCCCACAGTCTCAACTTGCCCTACAGGCTACCCAAAGTAGTTAATCGGGTGACATGAATTTCCTCCGGGAGGTCCTCTATGGTAGGGCAAATCTCACTTGTGTAACCCTAGCTTCTTACTTCGGTTCGGACGAACCATCTACTCGAAGAGCTCCACCGATTACAGTTTCGACTAAGGAAGCAATTAGGTGGGTCCAGCGTTTGCCATTGATGGATTCTTGCAACCGGTCCGATATTGTGATCCTATTCTCCATACAATATGCTTGAATCTTCAACTCGGGAAGGGTCGATGGAATGGAAGAAACATTGCGCTCATATGCACGTGAGACCCCACGCAAATATTTACTAGTAAGGTTCGTATTAATAAATAGCCTGTAAGACGTAGAAGTTCTAGACTTGACGATTATCAACATTTTGGTATTGATTAGCGTTTGAGTCGAAGTTTTGTAAAAGAAAAGAAGGTGGCTTGGCGAGGTCTAGTCATATTTCATCTAAATACTGCTATCATGGCTTTTGCGATACTCACAAAGCTTTCTTTTCTAATGATGTCAGAGGGGGGAGAAAACAAGTACGCAAAAACAAAATACAAAGATAAATGGTGGGAGGAGAAAGTGGGTTCCACCGATATTGTTCATTAGAAACAGTAGTTCAAGCATGCCATCTTGATAGGGCGAGTGACTCGATTTTGTACTGCAAGACGAAAGGGAGATATGTCCCTGTACAAAGATAGCACCTCGAGAGTTTCGAATTCCGTTAATGGAACCAGAATGATGTCTCGGTCTCGAGTCCCAACACACGGCTATCTATGGCATGGCCCAATTTTGAGGCAACTAATAAATGAACCTCGGGTTTCTTCGGGGGCTATTCTCCTATTTATAACATCAGTAGTCGTGATGATCTTGAAGTGGGCAAATTCCCGAGCCATGCATCCCACAGAACCGAGTTCATGCGTACAGAGTAAAGTTATCGCCCAAAGGGACGTTTAACTAAACACTGATAGTATTTATACGTGACTCTTGGCTGGTGCTCATCTATTAGAAACATCCGCTAACGTCCCGAAGTACGGACAGTAGTATACAAGTTGAAATCATGAGCCGATCCGTAACCCAATTGACTATTAGTATAGTCAGCATTGTTATGGCATGCCCGTCTGCAGCAACAGCTACAATCACGGTAATCAGCACCCTAACAGGTTCACTTGCAGCAAATAACGACCGTCAAAGATCGTGAATTGTAATCCGATGCTTCTTGCCAATTCCAATGCGGGATCCTGGCAGCCTTATCATGGCTGTTTCGAGGTGTAATCTCGTATTTAGTGATGACACGTTTAAGCTTTTTTGGGATTCTTGCAACTCTGCTCTCCTATAAGGTAACTGACACAATCTTCTCAAGCCTTCTTCGAATAGTCATAATCCCAGCTGAGTTGGAAACAGGGTTGAGGTACGGGCGTGATCTAAATACGTCTGTTCAAGTTGCCCTTTCTTTACCCAAATGGTCGGTGCTGTATCTCAGCGTTCCTAACCAGTCGGGTCGATGGCGTGAGTCTTATATGCTCTTCTGCCTTAACTTTCGTTCTGTACCCCACCTTATGCCCAAATGAGAGATTTATACTTAAATGAGCTTTTCCTTTTGAGCCGCTGGTCCTGTAATGTGTAAGGGCTAAGTAATAGGCATATATCATTTGTCAAACAGGTAGTAGTAGCAATAGTAGTATTCCTCAAACTTTTCGCGGCCGAAGGCACATGCAGCGCCTAGCATGTATTTACTGTACGGCCAAGCTAGGTACATTTTTTTTTTTTTTTGCCCTTTTCCACATTTCCGCTTCGTCGGCAAACCGCTCAGTGCTAACCACAAAGTGTAGAACTGCGCGTATAACCATCAAATTTGGTTTTCCATGATTCTGGTTTATCAATTGGTTGGCCATCTGGTAATGTTCCGCTAAACCTGCCTCCTAGTGCGTACGAGAGGCCTCCATATCTCGAGCCCATTCCTGCTCTCATGTCCTCCCATAGGTGATCCCATTTCGGACAGTGGAAGAGAATGTGCCGGACTGTCTCTCCCTCGCCGTCATCTTCCTAGCACCCACATGTGTTCCAATCGATGAATATTCCGATAGCGAAGGAGAACGTGATGGGTTTCTGGATGAAGCAGTCTGAGCGTACGCACAATGAGTAAATGTGAACAGTCAAAGCAGTGTTCTAGTTCATGAGCCTTGTTGTTGGAGACTCAGGACTGTTGTTATTTTGTCTCTCTAATGTGAAGCAGCACCGAAATATATATTCCGACAACCTCTCTGGTTAGTTTGATCCATGATGGGTTGCCATTCCCATACGGTAGCTCATGTACTCAATGTAAAGAACCAAGTATATGGATGACCTCAAAAGCCACCATGGTGCTCTCAATAGGAGCTCAGGTACTCCACAGAATATTCATGCATGCTCTTGTCTTTCAAGGTACTGAAACACTTAGATAGGTGTTTTGCTTTCGGGGTACTCTTTTTGCTCACTATATCGATTCCCGATTATGTCATACGCGCTTTGTGTAAGATAAGGTCTATTGCTTGTGATGCTCTCTAGCTACCGTTGGAAGCGGATTTCTGGGATGATAGAAATACCACACAGTAAAATTATCTGTTAACTTATTGCACCTGTTGCCTGAATTTCCCAGTTTTTGGAATCCGTATGAATGAACTCCCCCCACCATACCTTCCTCTTGCTTTCACAACTCTGAACCTGACAATGAAACTTCCCCCTCGTCTTCAGAGTCATCATTGTACTAATATGCTGTAACAATTGGACAATATATGTATTTTCCACCGACTGCGCGTAAGATATGTCCAAAAAGGGTTGCTCGATCGCATGCAAGACCTCCCGGAATAGCCCGACAAGCATTGCTCTAACTCTGTATTAGCAAGGCTAAGTCTGGGCCCTCGATTTCTTTTTTTTTCGTCGGGAATCAAATGTATTTATGAGACTGGATAGAAATCTTTTGGCATAGGTTTCGTATGCCACTGCGTATATCTATATTCGGGGACGTGATGGATACAAAGAGCCTTTGCGGGACATTTGGGTCTTGGAAGACGAATGATTTCTGTTTTATTGGGTAGTTATATGTGATTTATTGGGCGGCTGAATACCGACTTTGTGAGGAAGAAACGGATCAATTAGAGGTACCAACACATAGCTGAATGTTGGATGTACTTTGAGCAGGTAGCTGATAGTAAAAACTAGCAAACCGGGGGATATGTGCTGGCAATGCCACAAAGTTCTTGTGCATCCAGCAAATTGCCGTTATGGAACATCGTCTATGAACCAACATGTGGCTGGCCTACTTGCCGCATTCCCGCTTCAAAACAGCCAAGTATCTGGCTGTAACAGGCTATTTCCTTGGTCAGGATCAGGAGTATCAAGAGATCCTTCTTGACTTTGAGCCACTTTCTGGGACGCATTCAGGTGTCGATCTCAGTGATGGTGATGTCATTCTTAGGCTCCTTCAGCAGCGTAAAATCATGGATCAAGTGTTCGCAGAGACTACTGATAATGCATTAAACAACACAATCATCTCAACATCCAAGGGTCTATCCAGTCACTAGAGCTTAACAATAGCTCTACTATTGCTCGGGTTCCGTGTATTTCCCATGTTATTCAGCTTAGTCTGAACGACCTTCTTGGGAAGATGAAAGCAAGCCCGAAAATTGAGAATGCACCTCTGGCCCCCATTTAGAGTTGGATGAGGATCATGGTTATTTCCAAATTCCAGCTCTCAACAAACCATGCCGCCTCTTGCTTGAGTTATGTGTCCTCAATCTCTCAGTATCTCAGTTTCGCATAGCTGATTCCTTGCTTCCTTGCTCTTAACCCTCGGAGTTCAATGTCTTGGTACGGCCAATGTTTGCTGAAGCGCCAATATGAACCAAGTGCCTACGCTGCCGGATGTATCTTGTCTAACCCGGGTGGCGGTTTCTAGGCTTAGCCACCATCAATCACGAGGCTTATCGAGCCGTACTGTCTGGCATATGTTTCTCTTCAGTGTTATGATCTATGGTGCAGTATAGATCAACCTGTCAACCAGGCAATATAATTAACGATGCGATTAGAGAGTAACAATGAATGGAGAGCAAGGAAGGGGTCCCATTGCAGCAAGACTAAATCTTGGAGAAGAAAACTAGATACAGTTGTATACAATTCTTTTATCCTCTCCTGCTGATCCGTTCCGTCAACCATCGAGGGCTCAGTGCCCTAACTGCGTGGGTCTAACAAAGGGCCTACCACAGAACCCGTAACATTCAGCTACATTGGTCCTTATAAATACGTCCTTAGGCAGAGTCATCAGATATGTTTGAAGCTTGACAGCAACTATAACTTAGTTCCTTGAAAGCACGGACACTTCGATTACGTTTCCTATCATCTGAACATTGCTTGTCCCAGACCATCCAACACAATACAGCATATCTCCCGGCGTATTGCCTTCAAAGTTGCCTTGAAATGTCTCGTCGATGACATTGCAAATGATGTCATCGAAGTAAAGCTCACATTGGCAAATCTGAGGATAATAAGGTGCTACGAGGACAGCTAAATAAGAAGCTCCACATCCTCAGAAAGTGGTCTGAAACTGCAAGCGATTTGTTGGAAAGAGCATTTGGCAGGAAACAAATCTGTCATATGGATCCTAATATGTTAATGACATAGGTGAAAGCCCGCTTCCATCCTCCCGGGAATGATGACAATTCTTCTTTAAAAAGCTGGTGTCCACTAACTAATAGTCCAGAGAGATGAAGACCTTGAGCCCCTTAAAAGGATAAATAGATAGGCTTCACTCCAGGGTTCGCTGTGTATGTGGATATTCTACTAGGCCTAGAATCAAGTTGTTGATTTCGTAGGATGTATAGTTACAACTCTGAAAGTTACTTTAAGCCTTTGTTCAAGAGGTGCCGGTTCGTAGAAGTACAAGTGCATAGCGCAACTCTAATAGTTCACATATTATATAAGTATGGAAAGTATGGTGAAAGGTAGAAAATAACAACCGTAAATATACGATTTAAAAATTCCGCAGAAGAATAAAAAGGGTGTAAAGGTTTTACCACGTGAAAGCCTCCTCGACAAAATCCACGACCACCCCTTTCCCAATATTATTCCGAGTAGCAGCCCGAACATCATCCGCAAACGCACCGGGTCCACAGACGGAAACCAAAGTGGCTCCGATACGCTTGGGAATGACCTCGTCTAGAACGGCCCGGGGAAGGCACCGACCCGGGAACATTTGGACGTTGGTACTAGGGGGGATGACCTCTTGGCCACTTTTGGGTTTGGAGACAAAGAACTTGATGGTAAGAACCTCGCGACGGCCTGGGAGCTGAAGGATCTGGTTAAGCCATTCTTGCACCCAGGTAAGGTGGTCTATAGTACGGATGGACCAGATAAGGTAAATTTGCTGTGTGGCTACGCGACCCTCAGAGGCACGAATGATCAGATCCCGGACGTACAGCATATGATGGGTGATACCAGCGCCGGCGGAGAAGAGTACAACGGTTCCGTAACTGCCCATGCTAGAAATATGAGATCTGTATGGTCCTTCGATGTATCCCGAGAGGCTGAGTGCCTTCCCGGGGGCTTTGAGCGCTTTGTTGTATAGCTTCCTAGTCATCCCTTGCCGGGCACAGATGATGAGAGACACAGAGGTTGGTTGTCGGCGGTCTCTCATATAGTCGTCCAGATTAGCGAATGATTGCTTCTCAAGATGCGATGCGCTGCTGCTTTCGGCGGAGAATCGGCTTTTTAAGGTCTTCCCAGGACCAGCTATAGCCGTGACAGCGTTGCTGGGCTGAGCCCAAGCGAGTGAGAATGGATGGGACATCCACCAGGAGACGCTCGGTATATATGCATACACATGGCTGCCAGGGGCAATACGGACGTGTTTAGGCAAGTGGAACGTTACCCTGCAAGCCTCTCCGGGTAAAACTTCGACGGAAAGTTTTGTGGTCCCTTCCCTAAGAGAAACATTGAGGTATAACAGGCGGACAAGCCTAGCACATCGTTCAAGAATCCACAGTGTGGCAATTGCCAGAGCCCATGGGATCTGGGGTAGTTTATCTGCATCTAAGTGTAGGTAAACACCAATAAAAGCCAAAACCGCACCAAGCTGGTGAAGGTGCAGGAAGGTCTCGTAGAAAGCATGTCGAATCGGGGAAAAAGAATGGATGCAAAGAAATACCAACGCAGCAACGCCAATCATGCCCCAGGTGAAGGAAGGTATAGTGCGCAGGCGTTCAAGTATGTCTGAGCCGCCCGATTCATCGCACGCATTGATCGCCCAAGCTACGGTATGCACCACGCTTTCAATCATGATAATGCGGCCTAACCACCGGTGAAAGCAATTGTACGTGTCGAAACTTATATGCAGAAGTGGGATCAGCAGGTTATTGCGGCCGGCAAGAATAAAAAGTGGAACCATATTCAAAAGCGCCAATGTTCCCGATCGCCCCCGCAGCTCAGCAAGAAGGGCCTTCCACTCATTCACATTGTAATCCAGTATTGTGATATAAGCTACTTGGCTTGCAACATGCAAGAGGATCAAAATTGTTTGAAATCTAGATGGCAGGGTGCCGACGTTGATAGCGGGAGAAAGCTGTAGTTCCCGGTTGTGTCTTTTCCTGCCGATAGGCGCATATAGCAGATGTTCCTTGATATTTGCCCACACCACAGAATCTTCAATACTCCAGAATGCCTGCTGCCTTCTGCTTGCTGTGAGAGAGGTGATATGGCGAAGATAGGCGTGGCTTATTTGAGCAATTCGGCCGCAGAAGACAGCCAAAGACACAAAGATGACTGAAATTACAATAATCCGCGTGATCAGAATGTCTCGACGAACATTGACACCATCCAGCCCTCTCGAATATTCGTAGACATAAGTGGTATTCGTGCCGTAGTATCGCGGCGTGATGCGCCGATGAACGTCATCCATTGAAAGCTGACGCCCCCACACACCCGGAATGAAGTGTGATTATTGAGATTGGCCAGTATAAGAGAATGGATAATAGGCCTTGTGGGGAGGCGATAAAAGCCTGCCGATGGTAGGAAAACTAAGTCTGGTGTAACAGAAGCCTCATAGAGCTTTGACAATGTACCGAATGTTGGATAGGCAGGTAAAACAAAACGAGTGTAATGGCCACAAAGGCTGTGAAGGGTTTAAATTGGCGACAGTAGAGAGGGTAATCAACTGGCCTGAGATAGTAAAAAAAAGACAGACAATAGATACGACACTGCCTTTAGAAGGACTTTATCTCGCAGATGTTGCCGTGCTTACAGCGCCAATGCCAGAATTAAATGGCGAATTCGATGTTGTGGACCTTTGAAGTACTCCAAGTCTAAGACATTATTAGTCAACTTTAGTGTCTACATAGCCTTCGAATAACACTTGCTTTCATCCACCATGCATGGTTGTATTAGCGAGAAATCTAGCAAGCAGCCAACAGACGCCCAGTATCGAATGACAAAAGATAGAGCAGCCAATAGAAACAATAGAACAGCAGAATAGTAGAGCAAAGAAAAAGAGTAAAAGAAGTGGGTGTCTATTGTTTAGATTGGTAGAGCGAGTAGTCGATCGCAACAGTAACTGACAAAGCCCTTGCCAGTATGTCAAAGAGTCCAATATTCAGCGGACCAGGGAGTAAATTGAATTTTATGGAAATAAAAGCAGCCACCAGAGCCAGCCAAATACGACAGCGGATCATGGCACGAGCAAAAAAGAAAAAGAAAAAGAAGAAAATAGGAAAGGTACACAGAATTGAATAGGATGGCTTGACATCCAGACCCGCAGGAACAGCAACGCATTTTTCTTCAAAGGGTCAAAAGATAGACTACTGTGGATCTGAGCTTCTATGGTTCAGTGTCGGTAAATAAGGACCAAACATTGACTTACTGAATTTTGCTTATCGATGGATAATCGCGTGGTGTTGAAGGCACCTAGGACGCCCCTATCTCGGGAGGAAAATTTTTATGGACCTGGACAAGGTCGGTGTTTCGAATTTTCTGGTGGCCCATTCGCATGGTTTGGCCAACAGCTCCGTGGATATGGTCTCCGACTGGGAGCACAATGACTGTAGCCGAGTCGAGATACCCTGCCAGAGTGGCTTTTTAGCTACTCTGGACCACCAATCCTGCCATTGCAAGTGAAATTTTGGAACTTAGTCAACTTGTATTGATTTTGTAGGTGCACTGGTGAATCTCACGACCACGATATCCAATTGGAACCCTCCCTCGATATTGGCCCAAAGCTGTATGCTAAGCTGCGCACACGACCCACCGAGATAAGTTACGTAGTATGTAGTGTGAGCCAGAAATAGACAATAGGGTAGTATCACGAGGGGGTGCCCAAAAATTTGCCAACCATTTTTGGGTGTTTCAGAATGCAACAATGGCTGCATTTGAGTTCCGCTAGGTTGAGTCTCCTGTGAAAGTCTGTGTGGGCTGATTATACTTGAACCTGAAGTGTGGTTAATCTCCATATTCCTTTGTATATACTCCGGTAGTAAAAACATCAGCTATATGGCTGTAACCGCCAAGAGCATCTGCATTCGGGGAACAGGCACATATGAGGAAGCTACGGGGGAGGGGGGCGTATTTTCCTGTCTGAGCCCCATTTGGAATAGCTCATCTTGGATTAAAGCCCTGCGAGCGAACCTTATTGATAATCAGTTTCAGTGGCGATTCTTCCTCATAGAGTTTGGTGATTAAGCCTTTCTTTCCCCCCCCCCCCAAATATTGAATGCGATCGTCTGCTTCATTTCGGGTCTAGTTTGTTTAGTTACACACACACACACAATTTATTAACGCCCGGCGGCTAAGCCGAAAGGGCAACTATCATTAATCTACTAATACATGTCCTAATATATGCCGTGTCTCCTTAGAGCCCATACATAATTACTTTTAGTATATGTCGTCTCATTTGTCTGTATCGTAGGGGGGGAGGTTCTTGTGGGTTAGTAATTTTGTTAGTAGACTGGCTTGAAGATGTTTTTTTAAGTGTTCAACATTCTATCTTCGGCAGCTGAAGCGCGTCTACTGTCTCTGGCACAAGATGGTTGGTGTGAGATTACTTGGTTAGGAGGATTAGGTAACTAGTGATTATCTACATAATTATATAATATTAAGTCGGCCCGTAGTAGTAGTAGTAGTCCTCATTGTCCTGTCCTAGCTTGCCTATATTACATGGCCGCCATGCAGGGTTGAGCCGTCCAGCGGCTCCGTAGAACACTGCCTGCAGTGGCTGCGGGGGTACGAAGCAAGGTATATAACAAGCAAAAGAAAATAGGATAGCTCTGCACCTAGAGCTCAACCCCTAAAGCTCACCC
>ML732563.1:0-10218 GCA_009176345.1 Aspergillus leporis | reverse complement strand
GATCTTTCAAGATGATCAAAAAGCCTATTATAGATACCAAAGACAAGGTGAATACTCGAGTCTTTAGTTTGGCAAACCAGTGTGGTAAATGTGAAAAAGGGCTGGAGAACATGAAGTAGATAGTCAATCTGCCGCTACCCCTCCGCACTTAATGCAAAATGGGGTTGATCATGAAGCGAACAGTACTCGTCGAATGTGATATGAAGCCTTTTCGCCTGTCGGAGCATAAGAAACGTTGAATTCCATCGCGTACGAACATCCTGGATCGGGACAAGCTTTTGCCCGTTGGACTTGAGATTCAGGAATGCTTCTTTGCGTTGAGGACTTCTATTAATAAAAACTGCAAGACCTCGAACCTATAAGAATAGTTAGTGTATCAAATATACAAAAGGTCATCAAATGGAAGCCCATCTTATTCAGAGTATCGGTGATATCTCGCTTCTGCTGGCGCGCACGAAGTAATCGTACATGATCATCAGACCATTCCAATTCGGTGTTATCATTCTTTGATAAAACCTTAATTTTACCAAGTAATTCAACTAGACTCAATTGGATGACATGTGCAAGACAGGGTACTTAGATAATTATTAAATCTGTCTTCAGCTATAGTTCCTGGATTAAATTATTTATCACTATAACAAGTGTCTTGTTATTAGACGCATTATCAGTTGTCACTGCCAGTACATAGTTAGTGATTTGGTGCTTCTGTAGAATCTAGAGAACAACTTTACCGAGGTTCACGCCAGAATAAGTTTCAGAAAGTGGCTTAAATCTAAGAAGAACTTTATAATATTTTTATTTCTTATCTAAAAAATATCCTATAATAGTTATAAATATATCTTGAAATAGTGAAGTCTAATAGTCAAGTATAAGTGATAGCTTTGCACTAGATAAGAGCTGTTGTAGTGTCTCTTGTTAATACTCTAGCACGAAACCCTGGAGGCGCTCACGAATCACTTTTCTTGATAGAAAGCTTGGTGGTGTGGGTGCTAGCCGTGTGTAGAAAAAGAGGTTACAGAATTTTTAATATTCAATAAATAGAAAGAGTAAATGTGATGTAGTAAATAGATCAAGAAGCATCTGCTCTTATGTTTATTAAATAAAAATAAGCACTGGTCTCCTCTCGGCCTAAAGGATAGTGAATTTATTATTAGTATTAACATGGAATTCAAACCATTTCAAACATATCATGTTATTAAATAGTTGTTGAATACTACTAGTACCCTTCTTCAGTAGTTGCTTTTGGCATCTTGGCCTATTGAGATGTTTCTGCATTGATGATGTTCCAGTATGGTTTGTAGCTGGATGTGTAAGGACTGTGCGGCACTTCTTACACATAACACCTGGCTTTCCATCTTTAGCATTTGCAACTTGTTGAAACCCTTTCCAGCACTCTACACGACGGTTTGTAGGGCTCACGTCCCAGTTGATCCGCTTCGACTTGCCATAGCCAGTATCAAGCCACCACTTAACAAATTCTACTGTCATTTCTTGTGTGCAGACGATGAATTCGTTGATACGGTTGGGTTTGATTCGCGGAAGGGTGCTTGGGGCCTGAGGTGCCGCGCGAGATCGATAGTCTGGAAGGTCTAGAAGGTCTGGAACTGATCTAAGCTGGCTTTCAGATAGTAGTTGACTCTGGCTTTCGCGTTGGGATAGGGAATCGTCAGGGATAAGGTATTGTAGTGCGTTTAATGGTAACCCGTCTGTGGTATCGAAGCTAGACGACGCGTAGAGGCCGGAGGGCTGAGACATAATAGATTTAGTAAACTAGTAAAGGGTATAATAACTAAGGAGAGAGAAAATGAGGAACTTACTAATTAGTTTTTTGAAAAGATGCGTGATATTTTTAGGATATCTGTTTAACCCTGTTCTACTTACTAAAATTGATCTATCGTCTTTTGTATCCGCCTAAATATATCTGATTGGCTATTATTTACCCGCATGGAACCTGGAAGTTAACCTCATTTACCCGTATAGAACCTGAAAGTCAATCTTATTTACCTGCATGCAACCTGGAAGTTAACCTCGAGTTAAGGAAATCGTCTTGATCAGAATGGCTAAGTCCAACAATTGGAACTTTTGAACTGGATTTACGATATACCTATATTATTTGACCTCAATTCTTAAAGACAAAGTGGTAGAAGAAGATATGGCAATTCAAATAATATAAAAATAAGGGGATTTGAACTAGGTCTCTATAGTTTTTTTGAAAAATAGTAGTTCTACAGGTGAAGATATACATGGGTTACAGTGTCTGTAATATATATATCAACAACTTTACATGCTGTTTTGTCAATAACCCCTATGAACCACCCACCACGTCGATATAATCGAATATTACTTGTAATTTGTAGGTGACCATGCCTACGATTTTACTTTTACATAAATATTTCCTCATAATTTATTATGTTGATAAAGTATTTAGTAAAATATCTATAGGTTGACGGAATAGCTGTAAAAAAACAGAGATGAATCATCAATTTTATCCAGCCAAAAGAGGAAAGACATCAAGAAATTATGCACATGCAGGTTCATGCGGGTTGATGAGGTTGAACCTCAACGAACCTTCTTGAGGTTCAGGTTAGGTTCAGGTTAGAAAGTTTAGAACCTAATCTCAAGAGGTTAGGTTCAGGTTCTGAGATTTGGAACCTATGGGTGGTTCAAAGCCAGGTCTAATCCGAAGCCTCCTCTTTTAGGTATATGCTCGGTATATACTTAAATCAAGGGACTTGAAGATTCTTTTTTTTTGGCACCTCCTTTTCTTTCTGCATGCCCAGAGTATATGCAAACACATTTCTGTTTCTCTTTTGATTGTATATTGTTGGTATATGTTGACGACTTTAGTTCCTACCCCTGCATTATTCTCCGCATATACCGCCACTATGCAGAAAATGCATCTTCGCGTGAAGACTTTGACAATCCCCCAGAATGCCGACCGAGTCTTCATGGAGGAAGAGGCTCCTCCCCATCTCGCTGGTGTTGATGGCTGTGGCCCCACCATGCTGGTGGATAGTTCCGTCCGCCAATATCACTACGCATGACTTACCAGAAATGGAATTCAGCTGGAGCGAGATGGGCGAGTTTGAATAGAAACTCTCAGTTGATATGACTAACCCAGTTAGATCGCACCTTCGCCCTCCCTCCAGTACCACGACTGTTTTGATGGGTTTCAATGCGCCGTTCTGGAGGTGCCGATGGACTACCATCGTCTCGACGGGCAAGGCCGTCGCGTCGCCATTGCGATCACTCGCTTGCCCGCCAAGGTCCCTGTCACGGATCCTCGTTATGGCGGAGTGGTTTTCCTTAACTCTGGTATGTATCTTCTCGCCTCTAGACGAACGCCTCGTAACCCGGAGGGTTAGGTGGCCCGGGAGGCTCTGGGGTGTATCAGGTGCTCCGAGTCGGGCGCAGTCTGCAGACCATTGTAGATGCAGAGTCGGACCCAGGATTAGGAGAAGAGGAGACGAGCGATCGGTATTTTGACATGATCGGCTTCGACCCGCGGGGGGTCAATAATACCACGCCCGGGTTCAGTTGCTCTCCTAACCTCTTCTCGCAGAAAAACTGGGAGCTCCAGGCCCAAGCGGAGGGCATGCTGGGCAGCAGCAAAGACTCGCTCATATACAGCTGGTAGAGTGCAATAGTACTCAACACGGGATGTTCTAGCACCCTCTCCGCGGCATCTGGTACGAAGGAGGCGCTGGGAGAGCACATTAATACACCCCCGGTGGCGCGGGACATGCTAGAGATCATGGAACGACATGGTGAATAGCATGGGAAACAGGGGCGGGCGGAACAGCAGCAGCGTGACCGTCTCCTGGGACCTGACCCGCTGCAGGCGATTCTTCAGCGGACTCGATGGAAGCGAGGGCGAGAGAAGCTTCTGTTTTGGGGCTGTTCCTACGGGACTCTGCTCGGATCGACATTCGCAACGATGTTCCCCGACCGCATCAATCACGTTGTGCTGGACGGTGTCATTGACGCTGATGTGTACTACGGGGGTGGAGGACCTAGTGGGATAGTTGATGCGGATGCGATCTTCGATCGCTTTGCGATTTACTGTGACCAAGCAGGCGTGACCGGCTGTCCGTTTTACATCCAAGGTGGACCGAGCGCGATTAGAGAGGCCTACCTGACAGTCGAAAACGCCCTCTACATTGTGTCTCTGCCCGTGGTTGCGACGTCGACACAAGGCCCCGAAGTTGTGACTTAGACGGACCTGAAAATCGTCCATCGATCTGCCTTGTACGAACCACTCTTCGCATTCCCGCTTCTGGCGAAGTACGTGAGTGAGCTGGCGCACGGGAATGGGTCTGCGATGGTGGATGCTAAACATAGGTCTCGCTCCCCGTCCTGTGCATTGTTTGGGTGTCTGGAGGCGGGTCCGTGGTCGGCGCAATGCTAGGTGCCCAGCGAGAACGAGCTGTACGCCAATACGGCGATTCTCTGCGCGGACGCAGATTATCTCCCCGAGATGGACCAAGACGGACTGACGCAGTATTGGCATTCGCTCAAAGCGGACAGCGCCACGATTGGAGACTACTGGGCGTCGCTCGGACTGGGCTGCGCGGGGTGGAACGTCACAGCGAAGTGGAAGGTGCCAGGTAAGCCACTGTTGGCACCCTGTAGTAGTGCTAATGGCCGGGGCCCACCTGACTTCTCTGGTAGGACCGTATGGCGGTTATACATCGCATCCGTTGTTCTTCGTCGCCAACACGCTGGATCCGGTGACTCCGTTGGGAGGTATGTATTCCTGTTTGACATACCGCTCAACCATGATAGCGCGCAGAAGATGTCTCATAGTTTTCCTGGATCGGCTGTGTGACAGCAGGATTCCGAAGGGGTAAGTCGTAGCGAGTGACTATGTAGTTCATAATCTCTTGTATGTTTGAATCCTGGCTGAACCTCATCACAGCATACTTCCATGGCGGCGCCCTGTCTCTACGTCAATAAATCCATCCGTCGATATTGCCAGACGCGCGTATCACCACCCGCAGAAACCGTGTGCGAACCGGATTTGAGGCCGTTACTCGGCCGGACAGGGATGCAGGACGTCAAGGCAGGGGATCAGACACTATGGGAAGCGACCCTGGAGATGTATCAGCAAGTGGCTACAGGACGATTGCCATTGTGATGAGTAAGATTGGCGCCTCGGATAGAATCCCAGCGAACCGCCTTGATACCTCGAGAGAGTTCTCGAATCAGCGCTAATTAGGGGCGATTTCCTTGTGCTGAGACCGGGGCCAGCACTCGCCCCGAATTATTTATTCTGAACAGGCAGCCAGTCGAACCGACTTCCAGACACTAATATCTGCTCTCCCATCCATTTCTGATCAAGAAAGTCAGAACCAAATAAATTAAAGCCTCAAGGGAAACCAACCCACATGGCCATGATGACCGACAAAACCTTCCGGGGCAGCTGTTCCTGCCAGAAAATCAGCTACCAAGTGGATCTCCCCACCGGCGCACCAGCTCCCAAGGCACCAGTGCTTATCTCGTCCCCTAACCCACCGCAGCAACGCGGGACTCCCGAGATCGAATCGAAATTAGTTGATTTGTCCATGAAGATCGCCGTCTGTCACTGCAACAACTGCAAGCGTACGACGGGCTCCGCCTTCTCGTCCAATTTCATCGTGCCAAAGAGCACTTTCACCTATACTGCCGGCACTCCGAAAGTCTACCGGGACTCGGGCGACACCGGAACAGAGATCCAGATGCATTTCTGTGGCGATTGCGGGACTACGGTGACGTCGCAGACGCCGGGGAAGGAGAATGTGGTGATCAAGGCGGGGACATTGGACGAAGAGTCTCGCCGTCATTTGGACCTCGGGGTGGAGATCTATGGGAAACGGAAGGATCAGTGGGTGAGACAGCTGGGATCGGTGCCTATTACCGAAGGGATGCTGTAGTTTTGGCCTTGAGGGGACAGTGTCGGAGGGGTTTCTTGGACGGGAATCGGGCATTGTGATGGTGTGTTTTTAGTAGTATAGTTTACAGTTATAGTCTTTGAGACGGCATTTCATGCAGTATGCAGAACCTCTTTAGTATGACCAGCCTCACGCATACTAGCAGTATTATCTGAGTGGATGACCTCGGATATTAGAGCTAATTAATTCTGATATAAGAAGAAAACCTCAGGACTTGAGCAGTAACCTTATTCGTTTACCCCGCGCCCAAAGCTTTATCGGATAAGCTGATAAATATGTGAATCATTCCACTCCATTCCACTCCATTCCCCCGTCTCCGACTCCATCACTGACTCTATTCCCTCAACCCCTTTCAATCTGATATCGTGAGCAAACATGGCGCCACCAGCCTCCACTGAAATCACCACCTCCTCCCCGCTCACCTTCCAAGCCCGAGACTCCACCCAAGAAGCCAGCGCCCAGAAAGCTAAAGTCAAGATGAGGATCCTCAAGCCCCCAGTCTTCGAAGACAAGATGAAAGAGCGAGGGGACCTGAAAGGCCGGCTTGTGGCTGCCTTCCGCATCTTTGGAAAGAATAAATACAATGAGAATACATCCTCTCCCTCCTAATGAACAAACTATATATAGCACATAAAAGACCGACAACTCCTCAACTCATCCCCAGGAGTGGCCGGCCACATCACCCTCCGCGACCCCGTTGACCCCTCCACCTTCTGGGTGAATCCCTTCGGCCTCGTCTTCTCGCAGATCAAAGCCTCCGACCTGATCCTGATCAACCACGCCGGCGAGGTCATAGACGGCGGACCATGCAGACTACTCAATGCCGCGGCGTTCATGATCCACTCGGCGATCCTCGCGGCTCGTCCAGACGTCAACTGCGCCGCAAACAGTCATAGTTTACACGGTCGCGCGTTCTGCACACTCGGCCGACCGCTCGATATCATCACTCAGGATGCGTGTGCATTCTATGACGCCAGTTCCCTCCCTCCCTGATCCCATATCCCACCACACTCCAACCCAATCAAATACTCACAAAAGTACCACACAGGACCACGTCGTCTACAAGTAATTCAAGCCAGCTGGGTGGCGCAATGGTAAAGCGCCCCTGGAGGCCCCCTGAAAACTACGCTAGCAAATTGGAGATTGTTTGGGGAGGCATTTCTTCATTACTTAATGTATTTTAGGGGTAGCGAGTTCGAATCTCGTGGCTGGCACCATATATAACGTGAGGCACCTATCAAAGCAGGCTAGCTGGGCTTAGCTAGGATGGAGATAGACCAATATTGAGGATATAATTTGCCATGGCAGGCGGGAGGGGGGACGCATACATTATCCATGCACTGACGTGCCCCAAGGACAGATGATCACGGCCATTTTGAAGGGCTATAGCCACCCGGCGATACTGGAGGGGGGGGCCTCCCTTACGTGACAGGAATTGGTAATGGAAGTGCTTTGGCTCATCAAAAAGCAACCTTGTATTAAGGGATCGGAGGCCTACAAGAAAGATCTTTATCTTCAACTATATTGACACTTGCCTTGGGTAGGCATTAAAAAACCTATGATTGACTCACACATGTATTTAAGAAAAATGGGACCTTTTCCGGCAATCGGCCTTAAGCTGACAGATCCGCGTATGAATACTACTACTACTACTACTACAAGCAATACAACGGCATCGTCCTCGCCGACGAAGAAGGCAAAAACATCGCCGCCGCACTCGGCAACAACAAAATGGCCCTTTTGCAGAACCACGGCCTCCTCATCGTCGGCCCCACAATCGAGGAGACGGTCTCCGAAAAAGAACTAAAGGCTAACCAGCGATTGAAGGGATTAACGCGTCCGGCAAAGGACGGCATAGTCTTTCGAACTCGTGGGTAATCCAAGCTGCCTACCTATTGGTCAGTCTCACAGCCTCATACAGGACCCGACCGATCAAGCATTGGCTAAAACTTAACAGTGCCTCCAAAGAGACACCCAACGATGTCTTCTCAATACAGAGTGCAAGCACTAGAAAGAGATGGCGAGTATTGTCCTTGAACGATACCTAGCGGGTCTAAACCCCGCCAATGAGCGACAGTCGCTGAAATTATGGGACTTCCTGGAGATCTTCTTCACAATGGAACGTGTCAACAAATGGAAGGCAGCCGTGGCAGCGATCCACACCGAGGACGAGAGACAGTACCCAGAACGCCTGGTCTCCAACTACATCTCCCTATATGAAGGGGCACGCGAGCTCTGGGCCGCCAACTTCATTGTCCTTGAGCCCTTACCGCATACTGTCTCAGAAGACCACACGAGTGTAAAGGTCAAGTTCCATTGGATGGAAGCTCACGACTACAAACACAGTGCGGACCTCGCTTCCGCGCTGGAGTCTGCTCAATTGGGACAGATTATAGGCTGCGCTATGTCTCATGTGGCTTTCAGTGATGAGGCTGTGTATGGGGTTGTATATGGAACTGAATTTACGCTTCGCACGGAGGACCCGGTTTATCGTCCACTGCCTGACCAGGCACTTCTGGAGATACAGTGGTTCATGCTGCGCCTCGGAAGTCTGGCTGGTACTTGCTACGGCGCTAACTACGAAAGCAGTGATTGTGATTATTTTAACGAGGAGTGATAGATGGCGTATACCCTGTTTCAAGCACCTCGGAGTCAAGTGAGACACGCCTGGGATGAGTGTTCGGAGTGTTGCAATACTTGAGTCAATATTGATCTCTGTATGGAATGATACGAAATAGGCGCACCACTTTGGAGCGATTTAAGGACGAGACTATAGATTCTTGCTATATTTATTTAAGACTACTTTGTTTTACTATATTATCTGTCTTTCAATAGACTCATTACCCTTGAGAAATGTGTTATCTTCGCTCATCCAACGTATTCGTATGATTATAACAAAAATTTAATGTTAGTATAATAAGAATATATTTCCCAAGACCAGTAGGGCACATCACGAACTAGGAGAGTCCCAACTTTGGAATATGTATAGTCCACTCAACATTGTGAAATTCAGAAGCTCCTTGATTTAATAATATAGCTTATAATTTATGTATATAAGTCTTGACTTCATCAGAGGTGATCAATATTCTCTATGGGTTTCGTCGTTTGGTGACATGGGGTGTCCTCGTAGCAATTTGGAGGTGCTGACTAATGAGAGGATGTGTCCCCGAAAAATTTCCCTCCTCATGGACCCTACTATCTCGAGGCAGGCAGCTGTACGCAAATCGCTGCCCTAATTGATTCAATTATTCCTTTTGCCCAAATTTCAAATATCATTTCTTTTCTTCCATTTTCCTCACTTCCCTGGCCCTTTCTGTCCCACAATTTTTAGCAGCTGCCTTGTTCTTCCACAGAGTTGACAGGCCGCCGAGGCCGGACCATCGGCGTCCCGGACCCTCAAGCCCTTGAAACCAAAGTATACCTAAACCATAATACACAGCATTCATTCCTTCACGGGCTTGGTGTAACTCTCAATCAAAATGTATTAGTGCCCGGGACCAACCACCCACCGCCTTCGCCGGATGGGTGCTTGGCAGCGTAGAGGAATTTGCAGCGTAGAGGAATTTGCAGCGTAGAGGAATAAAATTGAAGCAATTGGCATTTCAACTCCTAGAACCTATAGAATCCATAATAAAAAGGCGATTACCCGATTCCTCTACCATTTCACTATACAAAGCAGGATCTTGATTTTCCACAGGAGGCGCGGGTGGGAGATGACCGTACGCCTCTTTATATGCCTTATCTGCCTTCCTCTTCAATTTTGACTCCTCTTTGGCCCTCCTATCTGCAATAGAGCAATTTGCATCCCATACAGTCAGTATACCACTGCTTCCTAGGCGTTGAACCTCTCGCTTAGTAGATCTCTGGCGGCGAGATGCCTGAGCCGCTTCAATTCGCTCTAGAGTAGAGTTCATTACTGTGAGTTGCTCAGATTGTAATTTCTATTGATGAAATAGGCGTTCTAGGCAACGCTCAGCCCGCGGAGAGATCTCCGAAACATTTAGTAGATTGTATAGCTTCTTTTTGTTCTTTTCAACCTGTAGAGAGGTCTTTGGGGGCGTGTTTTCAATACTTGAAGAGAGAGGATTCGGAGGAGGCGTAGTCTCTCCGTACGCGCGTAGATCAGGCGCGGAGATCTCTGGCACTGGAGGTAGAGCATCCTGAATAGCTTCAATTATAGAGGATCCATCTGGAGGGTAGATACCGCGCTCTTTAAAGGAATTGCGAATGATCCGCTGTTTAAAGGTCTTCTTGCGTACGGCCACGATATCGCTTAGAACGTTTGCTT
>ML732562.1:0-10343 GCA_009176345.1 Aspergillus leporis | reverse complement strand
AAAAAAAAAAAAAAAGAAAAGAAAAGAAAAGAGAAAAAGAACCTGACAGCATCCACATGATCTAGCAGACTTTCTCAGCTATCATACCAATTGAGCTCCAGTGGGTCTCTGGGACGGGGAGGAGGAGAAAGTCAGGGTAAGTGAACTCTAAGTTGGTCAGGGAAGGGCCAGACAAACGTACAGCGCCTCAGATGCACAGCTACGGAGTAGATTACTACTCTACTCAAGAGTCCAGTCCATCATCCATACAGTTGCATTCGCCGGCGCCCACCTCCTCTAACTAAGTACGTACTAACTAATTTCATAGACCCGGATCTAAAGGGCTGATGGTACCTCTGCTCTTCAGGCGGAGTTCGCGCGTCTCCCGTCCGTGCGCATAAGACTGAGAAAGGCCGCGTGAGCTAAACCCAGAGCCTGACTGAGGGATTGCCTCTCCTGCCTAACAGTTCCTGCAGTTCCGCTCCAGCAATATCTCGTCTTGATTTCCGAAGTCAGATGCAGAATGCCAATAATGGCATCATGACATCAAATTGGTTTACGAAAAAAAATTGGAAATACCGCACTTGTTGCACTGCACGTCTGGGCCGTGGCCAACCTGGAATTGCAGAAATTCATACATCGTGCTAACCAAGCCCACTTGTACGACTGAAGCAACATTGCCTGAGAGCTTCTGAGGTACAGCGCGTGCGCTGATGCGTGGGCCGAGTCCCAATTCGGGGGTCGATGGTCACACAGATTCGGAGCGTCCGTTGTCATAGGTCACCGGGCTGCGGATGGAATCCAGCCCAGGTACCACTGTACATCATGTTCACTGACGTGCTTGCATGCTAGTCATTCAAAGTGCTACGACTGGTCCATCTCCTCTAGGCGACCATGGCACTATCCTTGAGACTAGGTTCAGAAGAGAAGCTACGGGGCCGACACTGACGTACCAAGAGGGACGAGCCCTTGCAGCCTTTCGGTCCCCGCGAAGCTATGGGAGGCTAAACATGCTAGGGCGGTGCACTGTAGGTACGCCCCAGTCAGTGGGCCCCTCAACTAACTACTTATCTACTTCGGTACAGATGTATGTACATCCTTACTATGTGAGTGAGTACTTATCTCTCAAAACCCAGTGGGCGATCCACCACCGACCGAGTCCAGATTTCGGGTTTCTAAGACAGTCGGCTTGGTTGGGTGACTCCACAGCCCCGAAACTGAAAAGATGTCTGGGGTATTGCGCTGCAACCGCTAACATCGCGCAAAGCGCGCTTGCCGCTATTCTTCCTCAGTAAGTGTCCTCAACTGGTTCACAGTCACAACTTAGCACTAACCAACCCCCTAGTATAGCGGTGTCTCAACAAGGAATGCGCTTTTTTTTCACTTTCCATTCTGACGGAGTAGGTGTCTGTAGGTGTCCTTTTTTGGTCCCTACGATTTTTATTTTTCCTTTTTCCTTTTTCCTTTTTCCTTTTTCCTCTCGCATCGTCTCTTTTTTGAGTATGAGCTGATTTCCAATTTTCACCTCATTCGCTGTCCTTCACTTTTTTTTTTTTTTTTTCTTTTTTTTTTTTTTTTTTTTTTTTTTTTTCCTTTTTACCTTTCTCACCTTGGTTCCCACGCATTCGCAGACTAGATCCAAATCCTCCGATTGAACTGCATCTGACTAATGACGTCGAAATAATTGCTTTTCATCGGGCTAACAATATGCAATTTATGACCAGAGGAGCAAGTACACCACCAAAGGCTTACACTAGTCTGACTGTACAGAGCCCATTGAAGCAGAGAGACCAAGGCCAGATGCTGACTTTACCCACCGTGCACGAAAGCATCACTTTTTTCTTGACTAGCGACGAACCACTAGTCAACGGGGCATTCTCAACCCACTGACCAAACGGCTTGCCTCCATAACTGATGATAGACTTGTCTAGACGGCCCTGGTGAACTCAGTCGAGACCCTACTCCTCTTGTCTTCTCAGCAATATATTGTCTGATAGGAGGAGCCTACTGGGGCCTCCAGTGGGACGCCTACTTGTACTAACCTACTCCAGTATCCAACGACTGGGTCTGTGGGCACGGACTTCGCTCCAAAGTGATTGTCAGTGCCTTCTGTGGCTTGAAATTCTCCTCGAAATGGAGTCCTCTCGGCAGATATCATCACCGGCGCCGTTACGGAAGTGGCGTCTACACATTCAAGCAGCAAGCATGGCGAAATCAGATTTCGCCTCTCGTGATCACCATTAAATGAAGTTCACACTACCCAAGGCCATGTAGCGATGCCATATGTACTTAGTACCAACAAAATAAGTATACAACAACATATCTACATATCCCGGAAAGATTCAAGAGGCATCTACGAATCAACAACCGTAGGGGAAACACCTAAGTTGCCTGATATATTTGTCCCGGACGTTAGACTAGGATTCCTAAGTGGATGATCCTCCTAATCCGGAATGACATACACCAAAACAAACGCAAGCATAAAAATCATGCAATCTACAATCCTCCTCTCCACACACTCACACCTCCACCTAAGTAACTCAATTGCCCCATAAGTAGATCCTAATAATGCCACCATTTCCATGTTCGTGGTATACTAAAACGATAGCGTCCGAAGGACACAACGAATAAGGTACCGCATTACTAAGTAATAGATAACGATAGTTAGTCCACTAAGTTGAAGTCGATCTTATTACCAAAGTACCTATAGGAAACAATGGAAAGGAACTATTCGCTCATCTCTCTTCCTGTCTGTTCCGCCCTCCATATAATATCAGATGGTCTCAAATGAGGTAATCGGCTATATCTGTCTGTTCGTCTGCCCTTCCGTTCCTCTATTCCTATAAGATGAAGACCGAAACTCATCTGATAAATGTTTGTGAATCGTCCGTTTGCTTAATCCTTACCTTACGGGTTTGAGTTATATTCTTTTGGGGTCTTGAGATTGGAAGTTTTGATATTAAGGTTCATTTTTCTCTCTTTCGTAGTCTTTCTCGCTCTTTGTTACTATGTTTGCTAGTATGGAGAAGAGATAATTACCGGTTATCAGGCGGATCATCAGGTTATGACTATTGGACTTCTATTTCTTGTGTTCAAGTTGAAGGATGCTCAAGTGATGATCTTGGTCTGGGTTGGGTTGGGTCTAGTTTAATTCGATGGATGAAATAAGCGATCAAGCAATAACCATGCGAGCTCAAGGGTAGTAGACAAAAGATGACGTTGGTATGTGTCAGCTAGCTCTAGGACTTCGGGTTCAAGGAAAGAAAATGAGGGATCCTATAGGGAAGGGCAGAAGCGGTTCAAATAGATGGAATATGTCGTGAATTAATTTTTTTTTTCTCATTATGTGGATTGTTAAATCAATCAATCACTTAATCATCAAGGTTGTGCTCATATAAAGGTATCCAGGAAGCATTAAAGATGAACATCAAATAAAGATATGAGATAAACTCCATGATGAACCACTGGACGGAGTTCGGGCCAGAAATAATTGTCAAATAGCTTAAAGGGAAATGAATGAGGGGAAAAAATGGTATAAACGCCCGCCCTGTGCAGTTGCTAGTCAAGCGAGTTTTTCGTTGGACCGGATTTTAAAGGCACCTCCCTCGATTCCGGAGTCTGCATGTTATGGCGCAGGTCACCGGAATTTGGCCCGGCATCGGCCCATGACCTCGCCCTGGCAGACCAACTCAGCACTGAATTCGCTGCCATCGAGCGTGAGATAGATGTCGAAGTATACACGGTAGAAGGTTCCCTGAGGGGTATCCATGCGCTCGAAATCGGTTTCGAGGTTCTTACGCGAGAGATCCGAGGTAAGTGTCACGACCTCCTTGATGCCTGTTACACAGTTAGAAAAGTGTTAGGAGCGAGTAGCAGAATGTGTAACCTACGTGGGTCTTTTGTGTACTCAGGACAGACATCCTCATCACAGGCGTACAGAATATCCTCGTACATCAGGGTCGCTCCTGGCGCAACTTGTCGGAAGAAGCTAACCTTGACCGGCTCCCCGATCTTCACCCGCTCGCCCTTCTGCACGAAGATTTGCCGCGTGTACTTGCACCGATCTCTGCCGTCAAGACTGGGAACGCGATACTGTTCAGGGTGATATCCTTCTTTGAACGGCTGCAATGTGGCCATAAGGTAGTGCCGACGCGCAACACGGTGTGTGACCACACGTTCCGTGATGCCAGCAGTTACAGCACCCTTGACAATCGCTGCGACCGAGTCCATTGGCCGGACAACCTTGGATTGATACTGGGGCGGTACATGGAGCTTGATCTGTTGAAAGAGATACTCGGATGCGCCGAATCCACCCACCACAAGAACGTTCTGAAATCTTGATTAGTGAAATGCAAGATGAATAGACAAGTAGCATTTGAGAAATACCTGTAGAGACCGGTTCTGCGCCTGGATGGCGATGATCTGGTTCCGGACCAACTCAAGAATACGGTTGACAACGGGTTCAAAACATTGAAGGATTTCTTCATTGGTGAACGTCATGTAGCCCTCCTCGATTCCGGCATCCGGGAAGTCGGCCTCGATACCGACATCTACGGCCCACTTCTGTCCGTTGTTTCGGAAATCGGCCTTGATCCGATTCTCGAAGTCCATGATACACTTCGCGTACACCTTGCCAGCCGTCCGGGACCCATCGGGAAGCTTCATCTTGCGGATCTTTGCTCGGAGGATGTTGCTGAAATTTCGGTTGAGAGCTGTCGAGCCACAAGAATCACCCGACCCAGCCGTACATTCGGCCACGCTGAATGGTTGTTCCTCTTCGACCTCATATGCGATCAAATCTACGGTTCCACCACCGCAGTCCACGATCAGGATGGCATCACCGACCTTCAGATTGAGCAACCCGGTCTTCGCACAAAAGAGAGCGGCAGCCTCCGGCTCGGATATCAACGTTAGACGGTTGTCGTTCTCGTCCCGCAAGAATCCAGCTTGCAAAGCCGCCGCCCTTGTCGCAGCTTTGCCTGCGTCGTTCCAAATCGCAGGCACGGTAAGATAGTACCGGATGTTGCGCTCTTCCCGAGTAAAAACCTCGCCGAGGGTCTTCTGCAGCTGAGCGCGCATCGCCTGCCGTAGCTTGAAAAGGTAGTCGGCGGCCACATCGATTTCAGACTTACCGGGTGGAAGCGGCGGCAGGTTGATCGGATCAATGTATGTGTTTCCGGACAGCATGAGTTGGAGCTTGAACCATTCAACCTTCTGGACACCTTGCTTTGGATATCCCGTGGGGGCCAGCGCATCTGCAATATCCGGGCCCCAACCCACCACTTTCTGATACTGGTCATAGTATAGGACGGTAGGAATCTATTAGGAATAGCTTGGTCAGTCCCACGGATCATAATTCGTAAGGTGGGTTCAATGGATCGATCACCTTTTGCTTGGTGTGAGTCCCCGCACCGGGCCATTCTGTAATGATGTCCTCTCTCGCTTCGTTGTTCGTTGCAAAGGCAAATGCGACACCGGAGAAAGTGGTGCCAAAGTCAATGCCGACAATCAGTTGGGCCTTACTCCGACCGGCGCCTTCCACCTCGACGGCAGGATTCCGTATGCCGTACTGGGGCTGAGACAACCCCGGAGCCATTCCATGCGGCGCAACCTGCTGTTGCATGCCGTACCCCGGCGGTGCGCCTAAGGGTTGGACCGCTGGCTGCTGATAGTGCATGGTGGTATTTATTGATGGAGGGTGATGGCTCAGTTGCTGGCCGGGAGGCATCGGGCTGGTCGGCCGCTGATATGTATAGCTAGGGGGACGCCCCAGAGGATTTTGGTTGTTCATGGGAAGACTTGTCGTCGACGAACTATGGTGTGAAGGCGGGGAACTGGGGGATGTGGCGGTCGAATGCGGGGCGACGAGAGTATTACTCGATGAGTTGGAAGTCTGTTGGATTGGCGCAGGCTGGGCGCTGTGCTTATTCCGTTTCGTTCCAAAAGTGAACGATTTGAACCGTGAGCTCATCAGGTCCATGTGAGTGACCGCGATGGTCAACGGAGAATAAAAGGAGCAAAGGGGGGAAGAGACTGAGGGGAAACCGGAAGGAGGGGGAAGATTAGTAGAAGTAGAAAGCAATAAAAAAAATTATATAAAAGGAAGGAATTAGAACGAGCGAAAGAAAAGGCACAAAAGTCAAAAGCGAGACTGGGAAACAAGTTGGCGTATTATTTCGAGAGAGGCAGTGCCAAATGGTCCTTTGCTCAGGCAGTCAGAAAAGCTTCCCAGGTTTACTTTTGTGGTTTGTAAGTTGAGTGGGGAGGGGAGAAACACGGGAAGAACACGAGATGAGACAAGCAATCAAGGGTTCGGCAACTAATCAGCTGTCGCAGGTCGCATGGGCGCTTGAATGGTAGTTCAGAAGCGTGGGAGAAAAAAGCAATGGTTGTTGTAGAAGCGACAAAGAAGACGGAAAGAAGAGAGAGAGAGGAGAAGAAGAAGAAAACTCTCACACAGTACCGTAAGTCACGGACGGACCCCAACAGATTCAAGTCACTTCCTGGAATGATAGATAATCAACCCATCAACCCTCCTTGGAGAATGGAATGTTCCCCATGTGGAAGGTATCGAATCAGAATTATTTTCCGTCCCCTGAGGACTTGGTCCTGTTGACCACGGTAGTCTAGACAATTAAAACCAAAGTTGTCTGGCTGTCTAGTTCCTTTTTTATTTAAGAAAAAAATGATAGAAGTTGTTATTGTTGTTGTTGGCTTTCAAAAGGCAGATGAGCGTCTTTCCCATGGATGACTTCTGCCAATGATCTTTGTATCCGCCCCCAACTTATAATTTACACATTGCGGAGACAGCCAGGTACGTTACAGTACGGTACGCTACCTCTTACCTATGGCACGATTCACTGCTCCTGTGACATCTTCCTCCACATTTGGGCTCGTATGCTTTTAAATGAGTATTTCATTTGGCCATCATACATGCTTAAAGGTCCATTCCAAGTCAATATATTCCAAACAGAGGCTGATTCCTATCGATCAATTGCCAAAGATACCCTAGGAACAATGGGTCTCGATTATCTTCTTACACATACGTCTTAGTGTGATTCTTTACTTGTGATTTATAGATAGTTTGGGGAATAATACAGGAATTGGACGAGGAGAGAAAACAAAACAAAAAATAAATAAACAAAGATACAAACAGATCAGTCCCTGAAAAAGCGATCCATGGAACCGAAGGATTGACGCCCAAGATAGTCCTAAGAGGACCAGCCTTACGACTTCAGTTACAGCCACACTGCTAAGCCTGTCTCGGTCCCACGTTTTCTTTGTTTGTCTGCGGCTGAATGCCGTATCGCTGATCCTTTGGGTAGACTGCGGTGCATGTACCGTACCGTACGGGTCCAATACCAATACATTATGACAGCCATCCTTTCCGCCCCCCAGTCCATTTAGTGGCTTTTGAAGGACTCAGGCAACAAGGCGGACTCTCATCGTGGATCTCAATTTCCATGGATATAATCCTGCGTGTACGAGGTATTCTAGATTTTCTAATCCTGGCTCATTGGTTCTTTTTTCCGAGCCACCCAGTGTGATGGCTTGTAAAGTGGCTGGAGCATGCTCTGAGGATCCTGAATATAGCCACAGATAGGCCGATCTTCCATCTTCTGCCGTTTTTCGATGCTGAAGCCCATTCGCTCCACAAGGCAGAATACCTCTTCCTCTGTCAACTCCACATTGCCAGGCTCCCCAATCCCTTGGTGATCATCGTGGTCGCCCTCACGGTGGCTCCGGTTGCTGCCGTCCTCAAAATGCCATAGTAACGGACCGACATTCAGCCACACGCCGTTAGGTTTCAAACAGTGCCGGATCGTCTCAACATACCGTATTAGGTTAGGAGCTGTATCAATGAAGAAGACGGTAGCCACTGCATCAAACGCCTCTTTGTTGGACGGGTTGCTGTAGAGCACCACGAAGTCGGCTGCGGACATGCCCATTGTTCCAAACGGCGTTTGGTTCGTTTGCGCCTCAACCATTGATACCCCGGGATGTGTATCTGGAATCATCACCTTCTGCAGCTGTTGCTCCCTGGATAAGAGGTTTGAGAAATGGAGCGCAAAGGGATACAGCGCATGATGCTTGGGACCTGATGTGTGGTTCAAAACCCAGCTACTGGCCAGCAATTGATGGTATGAGATTTCGTTACCCTCGGCAGCAAAACCGGCCTGGCAGATCTCAAATACTAATCGCCCTAAGCCGGCTCCAGGGACCAACACCTTGATCTCCTCCCCGGAGACAAGTCTCTCGCCAAACTCACCTTGCAAGTCGTGTACAACAGGTTCCACACAGACTTCTCTCTCTGCTTTCCCCTCGGAACTCCAGTCCCGGTAGAATTGCCTGATAGTTGAGTGAGCCTTGTTAACATCTGAGGACGTCGCCGTGCCATGCCAATATTGACGTGGGTCCTCCGGATTCGGTTCTTTTGGCAATCCAAATGAGGAGAGCCCCGTTGCAAGAATAGCGTCCGCGATGTCGGCATTCACATCAATGGCATCGTCTACACGATCGAAGTTATCCAAAATTGAGAAAGGCGGCTCCGCAAGCATTTGCCAGTGAGCTGATGGTAGAGCATAGAATGCCTGGCGTCGACGATGTGTAGTGTTCATATGAGCAGTTCTTCGATATTGCCTGGTAGATTTTCAGTCATACATTTGAGAACGGTCAATCTGCATCAAAGTCCAAAGTGGACATCGAGGGATGGATCACAGATAAAACATGTGCAGACACTAGAAAACAACATTTACTAGATCACGCCTCTTTCTATTTTTTCTTCCTTTTTTCTCGGTTTTGTTTTGTCTTCCCCGCGTACCCTCATAGTTACAGGTACACACAGTAAACAGCAACGTAAACAAGCTACTAACGAGCACATATCCGTACCTAAAAGAGTCCAGAGCAGCAAAAAGCACTCGCCGCTCGTCAGGGTCAGCCAATGGGTCGAAATCCCCCGCCCAGCTCCGGACCTCTTCATCATCATGATGCTGGGAATCAGAAGCCATGCTGTTTCAAAGGAGTGGTTGTGATAACCGATAAGTCGTTATATATGTATTCTGTACATCTGAAGAATCCAACACCTTAAAAAAGAGGCCTCCAATTGGTGAGGCAGGTGCACAAAAGAAGCGTGACTTGGGGTGGTTTTTTATAGAAGAACGAGGAATGTCAAGATCTGTGATTGAGCTCAAGCCATCTGTGGAATGAGAGTCTCAAAATAGTGGGCCCGCTCTGTTTGGCGGGGAACCCAAAGCGGTACCTCAACTGTTTCTATCTCGCTCAACCAACCCATCTTTATCGTTGACAGACACGCAATATCCCCCCGAGAAATATACAGTATATTCCTTTCGACATCTTGAAGATAGACCGTTCCTTTTTTTTCTTCATCATCAAGCTCTGAACAATGGCGACAGCAGCAGCAGCAGTACAGCCTCAGATCGTCGAAAACGTGACGCCGCAGGTCAAACCTCAAGAGATATCGTTCCCTTTTCCTAAGGCACTGCACACAATGGCACATATCCATTTGACTCTATTGGACACGTGCGCAACCGTGTTCCTAGCTACGTCAACGCCAGGCGACTCCGCGGGGTCCGTGAAACCGATGGGGAGCTTCATTTACGCTATGCCCGATGTAAGTTTATATTTTTTCCCCCTTAGTCGATCATCACATAGTTGAAGATATGAATGAGCATTTTATCTGCATTCACATGCATCGGACTACGATAATCCTCCGATGTCGACCTATTCCTAGAGCTCTTTTCTTCCCTCTGTATCTCCTCCAATACACCTGTCGTCCAATCATAGAAACCCCCTCTCTATATATCATTGATGCATCGGATTATCACTTACGAGTCTAGCGCACAAACCCTCGCAACATCATATCCACAACCCTATACAATTCCCCGGCGAGTGTGGAATACACAACCCGCATAGCTAAGATCCTGACTCGTCGCACGAGGATCCCGGTCTATGTGGGCTGCAGCATCGATCCGACAGCACTTGGGCAAACGGTAGAGGAGGAAATGGAAGGGTTAACGAAGATTGTGGATGTAATTATGAAGCGGTGGGAAGAGTCTGGGAAGAAATGAGACCATGAGGTTTGGTAGTATTGATGAAGTAATCTTTATCACTTTTTCATGTGCGCCGGTTATCATTTTCTATTTCCCAAGGACTCTTCTTATTTTAAGTTTATTTTTTTTTATTTTTTTTTAACAGGGTCTTTCAATAAACTATAAGTTGTTTGGGTGTGGATTGAAATAAATGAATGAATAAAATGGGTTAGTTAATCATTTCCGTTATCTAAAACAAGATCTCGGCTACAGGTTTCCCTCATCAATACCCTTTTTTTTTTTAGAAAAAAAAAA
>ML732561.1:0-10402 GCA_009176345.1 Aspergillus leporis | reverse complement strand
CACTGCCTGGTCTGCCATTATGAGAGAGTGGGGAGGAAACTCAGGGACGTTTCTTTTATGGAAGTGGTATGTATAGCAGTATCAATACAACTGCCACAAGAGATTGGTAGACGGGGAAGGATGGAAGATATAGGATAGGAGAAGAAGAGGAAAGGAAGGAAAGGAAAGAGAAGGAACGAAAGGAAAGGGAGAAGCAGTTCGAAGATGTCAGAGCCGAAGGCCAGCCAGTGGACGGCTTACGGAGCAACCCTTCCGTCATTCGGTGGGACAGCGTAGAGGGAAAGGCGGGGCAGGTTTAGGAGGACCATGAAGGAGCAGAGTCGTCCGGTCCGGTGAAATAGTTGGTACTTAGTATACATGGGAATCCCACGGATTGCAATCATCTTTCACGGAGATGGTTTCTTGGTGTTTGTTTCAACTGAATCCAGTTCAAATGGATTCTACATTGTCTACTCAATTGTATTCCGCAGAAATGATAATTCTTAAGAAAACCATATAGAAAATCATTGACTCTAAAGTACATACAATCCAGTCAGTACCTTGCTTCGGAGATCACGGAGCATTGCAGCTACACCGATGGCGGGGCACATGGCATGGAGGGGCAGCAGCAGAAGAAAAAAAAATAAAATAAAATAATAATTAACTCGAGCGCTTCGGTGAGGCAGCTTCCGGCACGGATCAAGCCACGGTACCTCCACCAAACATCATCATAAATCTGACTTAATATCCCTCCGGAAATTTGTCACATCGGGCTTTTATCTAGCCCGGCAATCAATGGTTACCCCGTAGAAAAACAACTACTGCTCTCATTAGCCGTGGGATGAATTTAATAAGCTTACGGGATTATTATCCCACACTAAGATAACAATGAAATGATCACGCTCTTGGGTCGGCTATTGCCATGCCTAAAGAGGAATAGGGTGGGGGTGCAAATCCGTTGGGGCTGATGGGAGCATGATGCTATGCTGAAGATTTGCTGATCAAGCCACTGTGGCTAAACGTCTTGTGGCTGAGTGTCAACTTTACTCCGAAAATACTAGCAGTATCGATCTACGGCGAACGAGACAGACCAACTACTTCTTTTTTCCACCCCCAAGCTAACCTTGGAACATTCTTTCGCCGCTCGCATCTCTATCAGGCTCTACTCACAGGCTCCATCTCTAAATCTACAAGCCGAATATCGGACCGATCATCCCTAACAGAATAACATATATACCTTAGCCTTACTCAGTCGCTGATTCGCCTGTCTCCCGATCCATTCACACGACATATTTCAAAGGGATAGTCGAAAGAACAACCTCCGGCAGCTCAACGTCTCAGCGAGATCACACCACTCAACAATAGCTCAAGAAATATACATTTCCTTCGGGACATTAGGACTCAGGACCCTTTTCAGGCGTGACGTCTGACGTGTGACTGCTACGTCGGTCAAGCCCTGAAGGTACGTGTCTGGCTAATTTGCATACGGCGCATCACATCCACCGTCTCTATTCGAATCATCCATTCATCATGTCCTTTCCGCCACCTCCAGGTCTGAAACAAGCACCGTCGTCGCTCCCACCGCGGCCACCAAGCACAGCATCTCCTTCCCCTACATCCTTTCAGTCCGCATACTCGGCGGCGCCATCGTATGCGTCCACGGGGACCAGCAGTGGGTATGGCGGAAACGGGCCCCGGACAGGCTACAACGCGTTCACTGCATTTCAGCCGCGCTCCGTAGCTTCCAGTCAACCTTACCGTATCAGTAGCCCCGTCGTCTCCGCCCCGCCAGTCACCTCAGCCGGATACTCCACCCCCGTTTCGGCAGGCTACGGTAACAACTACTATCCACAACAATCACAGCAAACATACCAAGGTGGAGCCTCGTATTATGGCTCTGCCCAGTATAATGAAAACACATATGGTCCGTCCGTGCCTCGGATCCAGAATCCTTTCCCCCCTGCGGGAGCTGACCAGTCAAACAATTATGGAGCGCGCGGGAGGAACTACGGGCAAAATGATTCTGGTTTAGATCCGGAGACAGAAGCGCAGATCGCACAGTGGCAAAGTGCCTATGCGAACAGAGACGAAATGCAGGCAACAAGCAAAGTTCCTGGCCGTCGCGACGGAAATCCGATGCCGGCCGCCAGCTCCGGTGTCAATACCCTCTCCGGTACCACCACGGCAGCGACAACCCCAGCACCCGTTGTCGGCCGTGCCGAGCCTCAGAAAACCGTTGTGCGTGCCGGCGGTGGCCAACAATGGACCGATTCGTCCCTCTTGGAATGGGACCCCGCACATTTCCGTCTTTTCGTAGGAAACATTGCCGGCGAGGTCACAGATGACTCATTATTGAAAGCCTTTGCGAAGTACACTTCGATTCAAAAAGCTCGTGTGATTCGCGACAAACGTACTCAGAAGAGCAAAGGGTACGGGTTCGTCAGTTTCAGTGATGGAGATGATTACTTCAAGGCTGCAAGAGAAATGCAAGGGAAGTATATTGGATCACACCCTGTCTTACTCCGCCGTGCCACTACTGAGGTACGTCCGGTGGCTAACTCGAAGAATGCAAAGAAGCACGGCGGTGGAAGTGGCTCAGGGGGTGGTCACGCCGGAGGAAAGGTCAAGCACGACGGAGTCAAGAAACCCGGAAAGACGAAGGGCGGACTGAAAATCATTGGTTGATGCTACAGGTCATCATCACCTGTACTTATGTGTAAACTGAGAATCCTCAATATAAATTGCAATGACATACGTCCTTACTATTCCTTCGTGATCCACACTTATAGACAAGATCAGAAGCACTCCATAATTTCAATCTTAGAACCCATTAACCACTATTCTTAATAAATGCATAGGCATGACATGACTTGACATTCATCTATCTCATTATCGCATCCAAAAAGCCAAAAAGAAAGTAACATATGATACAATCCCACCCATTTACATAAATGTATGCACATCACAATATCCAAAACCCAGAAAAATAAAAACCATATAAACAAGAAAAAGAACATCCATATACTTTTCCAAAGAAAGAATCAACAAGAAAAATGAGAAACCACCCAAACAATCATAGCAACGCATCCATAACAAAGAGGCATAAACCATAAACCATAAAAACATGTTCCGTTGCAGTCGTGAGATGAGTCAAAACATCAAAACCTTGACGCAGGTATCCGTAGGTGTAAGTATCGGCAAATCGGCGCAGTTGTAAGTATTATTCGCCGAGATAATCGGACACATCAACTCGGGGTGGTGAGCTGAAAGTATTTTTGCCAATTCGGGTCACGAAATCGGATTTTCTTTTTCCATCTATTCGAGCGTAACGTCGTATATCAGGAGAAAAAGAGGCTGGATAAACATTGGGGTCTATCCTTCTTCTGCACTTTCCTCATCGACAGCCCTTTTCTTCGAGAAGAACAAGACATGGTTCTGCATGGCGTAGATTCCGAACCCAGCGATAGCGAGGATAATGAAGAGGATTATAATGATGATTGCGATGGCGATATTCTTTTGCACCATTTTGATTATAGGGCGGTTATATACGGTTAAGAATGAAGAGGTAAGGACAAGGTTCGTCGGTTGAAATAAAGAATGAAGGGGTAGAGATATAGTATGTCCCGATTGTATACCAATCGATCTATCGATCTATCGATCGATGAATAGATAAGTTAAATTGAATTTCTCAAAAATCCCCAGAAACATTCCAAGGGGTATCAGAACAAAACAGGAGGGAATGCATGAGGGAAGGGACTCTCCAGTATAAAAGAGAAAAAGAGGTAGCACGACGTGGCCCAGCCATGTTGATTTTAATCCTCGCTGGTGGCTGGACAAGATGGAGATTAGCTATCTGTATGGAGTGTGGGCGAGAGTTTCTAATTAGTTGGAGGCACTTAGAGCAAGTCGGGGAGTGGGCCGATCTGCAGTTGTTGATTGGGCTTCCGGTACATAAACTGTCGGGCTAGTTGTTAGGAGGTCCAGGTACCAGGGTCTTGTTTGGTCCCAGCCTCCGGATTTCTGCCCTAACACGGTACAAGGACTTGTTTGCCCGGGCGTAAGGGCACTGGCAGCATATTCCAGGTCTCTCTACCCTGTGCTACAGTTACCATATTCCATCGAAAGAGCTTTTATGGACCACTTTTAGTAGCTCCCTGAGAGGTGAGTTTCCTACAAAGTGTTTGCCCTCTGTACTCCGTGCACGCATCGTCTTGCCCTAAGGAAATTTAGAGCTCGGCAACGGTTAGCTTCATCATATAGTTATTTTTTCTTTTGTAGAGACTTTGTATTCTAATTTATAGTATAAAAATATAAATAATCATTTTCTCAACCGCATCATGGTTGCCGTGATCCCAATCCGCCAAGGTGTGCAGCTCGAAAGCTCCCAGAAATCAAAACTCTGTGAAGAATTGGAGATGATCTAACCCGAGTCCCGCCATATGCGATGGAACAAGCTAGATAACGATCCGCCTCAATTTCCAAACTTAGACTTGAAAAACTGTTCTCTTTCCTTCATCTTCCCAATGTTCTCATGGCCAGCAGCTGCTGCCGCCTCATATGCTACTCGGTAGGTATGTAGCGCCTCTGAGAACAAGGGCCGAACATCCCGCCAGCCGGTCACAGCCCTCAATTTTTCCGACCCTGTCCACTGCGGGAAGTCGATCAAAGCTGGCGGCCAAGGGTTCTCAGCCGGCGCCAATGACCCAGGAGCAACATACTTCAATCCAGCGGCGATGCCATACTCGACAACTAACGCCCTCGCAATTTCGTCGATGGTCTCGTAGTTCTGCGCGGAAATATTGAATACCTGTCCTTCGACTTCCTCCCGGCGCGGATGCGCCGCAATAGCAATGTAGGCATCTCCGCAATCATCAACATGAAGAGCATGACAGATCGACCTGGGCAGTACTGGCAACAGCAACGGTTGGTTCGTCTCGGCACTCTGAGAAGCTACCTCGAAAAATCCACGGTAGTAGCTGGCAGATCTACCGTGTACATTTGTCGGGCGGACCACAACAGGTGAGAAAGCATCCTTGTGATCGAAGATTTTGAGCGCGTAATGCGTTCTTGGGGCGAGAAGATCTGGAGGATTGAGAGGGCTTTCTTCCGTGTGAGGGGCCAACCCGGCCTCCCCGTCATAATGTGGCCCAATGCCGTAGTCCTTACAACCAGATGAGAAGATGACAATGGGGCGCACACCGTTAGTTGTGCTGGACGTGGACAAGGTTCTCAGGAGGTGAACTGTGCTGTTATAATGTGGAATGTAGTCGTTGATGTTCTCCGTCGTGGAGATGATGGCGTCTAATGTTGGAGGAAGATCGTTGCGGATGCTTTCATGAGAAGTGACATCGTCGATGCTGCCGATTATGGGAATAATTTCTTCCACGGCCAGAGACGTTGCTGCGGCTTTGGAGCGAACCAGGCCGTATGTGATCCATCCAGCTCGAACGAAAGCTCGGGCTACAGCGTTTCCAATATAGCCGTTGGCGCCGGTCACGAGAACATTAGGCATTTTAATTGTTTTGTTTTGTCTTATAACAGTGATTTTAGGTAATATTTAAGAGAGAAATTGACCATGAGTAACAGGATTATTTATATGAGAATAAATGCGTCGCGATAGTGTATTATAAATCAAGGCGACTAGTTATAAAGCATAGATCTAAAAGAGGCTTACGACTACATCTCCTGCGAGGCGCTAAATTGGCCGATTATAAATCAGGGCTCCTGTCTTTATCTTCTAAGCCATTTATCCTTAGTGTTGGCCCTATCCAAACCGCCCAAGAACAAGCATCCCTGAAATTAACCCCAGCCATCACCTTTACGTATATAATGCTCCACATCCTCGTCTGGATAGAAGTGTTCTCCTCCAAAGCCTGGCCATCAAACCAGTTGCCAACAGTCATAGATACCATTGAAGCATGGTCCCGTACTTTAAAGGGAAGTATTTGGCCCTTATGATTGATCGCAAAATGAAACACCCAGCCTGCCTCACAGGCCTTCCGGTCTGCGACAAGAGCGAGAAGATTCTGGGACCTTACCTACGGCCACAAGTTCTGGGATGCGTGAAGAGAAGCACTACAAGTACTGAGTAGAATCAATCACTTGTTGAGATACTAACCATAGTTTATATTTAAAGTCCAAGGCAATGTGCAAAGTACCTAGACATTGAGTCAGGCAGATTGGCCAATTGACAGAAATACGTGTCTCGAGCAATGTCGCGTGCCGTCCCAATCCGTGCCTGTGCTATTATACATTGGGAGCTATAGTTTTAGTGTACCCCTTTACTATGAGCTGACCGTCACCCCACAGAAACATAGGTAGTCTTCAAGGATCTAGCCATTATGTTCTTAGATTAGCAGCTAGGCTAAACCCCAGATGACCATCAAAAGACCTGGCATATACGAATGCACCTCTTCCGCAGCCTCAGCTTCGCTCGCTGAATGATCTCTCATTTCCTCGACCATTAACCCATCGAACTGATCCGGGCAGTGCAGCATCGGTGTCACAAAGCATGAAGGCACAGACCCTGGTGTCCCAAGCGCGATCCAGTCCACGGCATCTGGACTTTCAGAAACATTGTGATTGTTATCACCAAAGAATTCCTCCTTGCTGTCACAGATAAATTCTGGATCCACGCAGTCATTGTGGTACTTTGGGTCACCCTGTTACGTCACCTGGACAAAAGTTCGCCTATATGCTGCATCAGCGACGTCTTGGCTGGCCATGTCGTCTTTTCAGCCAAACCAGGTCCGGATTAAGAGTGTCATGGAAATCTGGCCGTCTACGGCACGCTCGTCGTCTGAGTGAAGACCTTGCGGGACATGAGCAGGAATTTGATCAGCATCGGGGATATCTTGCATGTATGCCTAGATGGTTGTTTGGGATATCTAATACTTGGGAGGGAAGAGAGAGAGAAAGAGGGGGGAAAGAACAGGAAGTTGGTCGTTTGGAGACGAAGACATTGGGTGACAGAGGATGGAAAAGAATTTGAGGAGAGGAGCGGGGAGCCAAGGTATTATGAAAGAGACTGATCGTATTTAATCACCTGTAATGCAAACACTCAACTTATATATCAAATGAAGGTGACCACTTCTGGTTTCAGTAGAGTTCAGGCATGGAATGCCATAGTTTATGAACCTGTAAAGAAGCGAAAATCAAGAAACTAAAATTAGCCCTAATTCCTTTTAACATCGGCGGGTATAAACGACCACGCTCCAGCAAATGTTCAATTGCGACCCGTCACCATGGTCCAACTTTCTAGATACCATCAAGTAGCCATGTCATCTAATTCAAAATGGTGTAAATCCACTATATCAAAACAATTACAACGTTAATTCCAGAATGGATAAAACCTAAACCGCGAACAGAGGTCTCAAGAAAGCAGGGTCCTTATTGGCAGCCATCGCAGCATCACTGTATTGTTACATAGACAAATGATTGTAATATAGAAGGCTTTTAAGCCCTAAGAGTATTCAACATTTACTTTTCAGTTCCCCTTTTCTTCCTGCCTTGCAAGTTGCTTCCCCATGCGTTAGATCTGAGACCCCACTGCATCAAAAACGCACGCACGGTATGTATCATACACCCAACCTCCAACGCTCAACCAAGCCGCTATCCATAGACCCTAACCTAACCCAAACAATACACAGGTTCCCGAGCCCTCCAGATGCCCCTTAAAAGAACGGTCCTAACAGAATTCTGAGGAGGAACGCTCTTCAAACCCGACACGGCCAAATGCTGCGGTCGTCGGATGAACAGGCATCAGGCGAAAGTGACTCAAATGGCAATCTTGGAAGGTGGTATTATTCCTGCAGCTAATGTCCAAAGTTCATAGCGGATGACTGGGAAGGCGTCTACCTGGAGAATCCGCATTGTTATTGTAAATGTCTTAGCCGGCTACAGCGGGAAAAGGGGGGCGCGGTTTGTTTTAAGGTGCAGATTTCAGGAGTGTGGGCTTAGGAAAATTTGGCAGGAGTGTTAGAGGGTACAGTAGGGCTGGTTGTGGGGGTTATTGGCGGGTAGGGTTGTGAGGATTGGAAGGGAAGCGCTTGAGGATATGAGGTTGCTCTTGTGAAGGTTCAATTAGGGTTACGAGGCGGAAGATTCGAATGAGGGATAGCAAATAATCCTATGGTCATGTACATTTTATCTGGTTGAACATAATAGCTTCTGATATCGGACAACTATAGGCGATTTGTTTAGTGAAACTCAATGGTTACATTCTTCGAGCCCAATCTTCTACCTTGATAGTAGACCGCGAATTCATTGGAAACCCCGGAGGGTACCATCTCAACACTTGTAATCAGATCTCTTCAACTTTCGCCCATTCCTACCAACCATAATCCCTGAGCGAGTCAAATACGATGCCCTCCCTGCTGAATCTGATCGTGCATAACTCTTTGGCGCTCGATCATTTTGCATTGTCCGATTGTTATTGGATCGGGCGACACATTTCTCGAAGCCGTCCTTTATGGTGTAGGTCCGATGGAAAGAGTGCCGAACAGGTTCTGTCTTGGAGACGTTGTCTCCCTAAAAACCAGAGTGAGCAATGTAAGCCTAATATGCAGATAATAATCGCGCCAACCTTTCGCAGACACCACTTCATCTGCTTCCCCGCCATCAAGATACCCTCTTCTTTATACCAGAATTTGCCTTTGCTGCTATGGACTCCTTTCTCAAAGTTATACGAGATGCCTGGATTTTGTCTCGCAATGATTGAGACAACATTTACTGGCGGTGTGCCGGCCGCAACAGCACTTGGTCCGTCAAGGAATCCCTTGAAAATGGTGCCGCGACGGATCGCCGTGAGTCTGGTAGATTAGAGCAGGGGTTAGGATATTCCTCTTGCAACGGTAAGTCGAGCAACTTATGGTCTGAAGCCGGTTGGTTGCAGCACCTCAATCTTGCGTTTTCTGTATCTGGTCTGCAGATGTTTGTAAAAATAGGGGCTCGAGCCGTGGCCCCCAACAAGAACGATGCCCTTTTAAATCATGAAAATTTTAACCCAGCCAGAGATGCGCGGGTGCTTACCTTTACGGGCAGCTTTTACTCTCTGGCTTGTGGATCTGGCCATCGATAGATCTCTCAATGCTGGAAAGTACGTCTTTGAAACTTTTCTGAATATCCTGGCTGGGTTTGTCTTCAGTCAGCAGAAGGAGCTATGATAGTGAGCGGAGGAGACATAGGGACTCACTTAGCGAAGTAGATTACGCCCGTTCTTAATGAATGGCTTCCTGGATATGTCGTTCACATCTGCGCCCCCGAAAGCTTCAGCCGGGATAGCTTACAGCATGCTCTTTGTCTCGGCGCGTGGTGTGTACCACGGCTTGATAGTGTCCTCTCATTCACCTTTCATGATGTTTTTGATGCTAGCCTGGCTGAGGCTATTTCACCGTTGGCCTGGTCCTTTTCTATATATGCTTTCAAAGGCCTCGTCGATAAAAATACCGCCACATAGGCTGTGTGATTTAATCTGAGTTAGGAGTATGACTATGTAGTAAATGATTAGGGACATAAAGCAATAGGATAAGTGGCCTCAACGCCTTTTTCTTTTCCAAACAAATACTCACCAAACCTTTAGCACCCGGATTTGGTGTTTGACTACACGGCTTTCAGCTCAAACTACAAAGGCTTGGTGGTGTGGCACGCCATCCATTCATGTATGTCTAATGAATGCACCATTAGGCCAGCCTTGGATATGGACTCCGCTCTTTGCCACTGTATATATTTATTTATAGAAAGTTGAGCGTTCAGGGTTTTCCTCGCCATAATCCTTGTTCTTCATACCCTTGCCACACCCATCTGCATATAATTCTTCCTCGGCCTTGCTCAGGATCGGTGACTATGCCAATGGAACCATTGGAGATAGCTTGTGCAACTAAGTCCACCCCTCAGCTGGTTTCCTCAAAGCCAGGCATATATACAAGTATTGTGGCTCATTACGACTGTGGAGCAACATTAATACAATGAACACAATGCCACCCAACGACTCGGCGCCGTCGAGACAACGAAGACCCATGAAAGCCAGGCAGCGGAATGTCAGGATGCAGGCAATGCACGTCAAGTGCCTCCATCTATTATATAGCCTGCTGATCCGTACATTCAGTCTGTTCATGAATAACCGTTTGACAACCTGAGCCCTTTGATCCCATCAGATACTCGATCCTTTCTTCCTTCTCATACCACCCTGATGTCAGATCACCATGCTAAGTTGCGGAGGGTAGAGCGGGGGTTAAGAGAGGAAAGAAAGGTGTAATCATAACCTGGTTAAGTTTGCTCTTAAGGAGAAGAGAAGGAATTGGACGAGGAGCGCAGGAGTCGGTCGCAGATTCTATAACATCTGGACCTTCGCCATTGAGCACTACCGGGGAGATCCACACAAGAATCTAGTCTTCACAATAACTCCAGTATAATATTTTTTCTA
>ML732560.1:0-10424 GCA_009176345.1 Aspergillus leporis | reverse complement strand
TCCACCAGAAAATCTAAGTATAATTTATTTAGTATGTTGCTTTAAAGCTTCATTTTTAATGCTGGTTGCCACACAGAAATTCGTGCGGCAGGTGGGGACGTGCGTCAGGTGATCAAGTACGGTATTCATCTTATTTCATCCTACGCGCTGAACAAGGTGCTTATTATACAAAATCGCTATCTACCGATAGGGCCAGGAAAGCCACCAATTTAGCATTGTACAGGGATTACTACTAAAACATTAGGGACCCAATGTATCCATATCAATCTACATCATCGTGTATCTAGGGAGCCATTGCCTATCTCGGCCTCCCATCCTCAGTGGCTAATATTGTGGGATGATCCGCTTGAACCGCCTGATCTATCTAATCTTGGTCCTGATCCACCAATTGAATGGCCTCATCTACTAGAACCGTTGGTTATACAAGCACATGGAAGGCCTAGGGGTTCTAGAAATCGAGAGATCTCAGGCTTTTAACGGACTGAACAAGCACTCCAGCGGCAAGGTGCTCAGGCAGACAATAGTCCTATCATACTAGAGGATCCTTCCTAGATAGGAAAGCTCAAAAGCTCCAAAGCCAGCGAGTAGGCAAATATACAGTATTACCCGACGCGTTATATCACCTTCCTATTATAGTATAGTATCTCGTCCAAATAACATATCCCTAAATCAATTACGTCCGTTATGCATTGATCCTCAGTGCGACGCAGTTTCTCATGTAGACTTCACAGCTCTAAGCTGGCTGCAGATCGACTTAGCCTAGCTCTAAGAAAAGAAGCCTCGTATATGATGATGCAGGGTCCGATGGAACCCGTGCGTGGCATACCATCTGGTTCGAGATGGGCTCGGGCCTTCAACTACGCCAATTGTTGGGAGGTGTTAGCGGGCTGAAGCTCATTGGAATACAGTGTGGTAAAAGAGGTCCGCTAAGAGGGTTTTCTTTTCTAAAAAAAGAAAAAGAAAGAAAGAAAGAAAGAAATAGCTATTCCAGTATACTCTTAGTAATATAAACATATCGTTAAAGTCATTGTTCTATCAGCCATGGTGATAGTCATATATATCTTAGGCTTTGGACGTTGTTTGTAATTAACTCCATCCATCTTTGAACCTTAACACATAGGATTTCCGGAAATAATGATAGATCTAGTAGTCGGCGAGCAATAGCGTGTTTATTGTTGAGCTTGCTCTTCCTGTTCTTGACTCGATTGAAATATGAAACTAAGGAGGTCCGTAAGCTTGGTCGTGATACCAGTTGGGCTTACCAACTTTATATCTTCTACAATCACAAAAAACTTAAATATAGAATGGCACCAAATGACTTTGACAAATTTAACATACATCATCTACAAGAAAGCTCTATCTCATTGTGTCAAAGTAAGTGCAATTAACATCCACAGCACATGTCCAAAGCACCTCGCATGCCATACTTTCACCCGTCATGTCCGACTTCCTCACTCCTGTATAGTCTGTTCAATATTCTCCATAGTGATCGCAGATTGAAGAGCCAACCGACGTCTATCTGCGCTCAATAACCCGCAGATTTCTATAAATCGACTCTTCCACCTCTGCCATGCTTCCAGGGTTAGCCCATCACAGCCGTGCCCATTTGGACTTGTGGAGGTTAGCTGTCGATAGATGTACCGCCCACTGTGTACGATCCACTGATTGGCAACTCTAATGTTGCAATCAAGTTCCGGACCATTTACGGGCTCGTCCAATGCATCACGCAATGCCCACACCGGAAATGAGATCCACAGGATAGCATCGAGGTTTAATAACCGCGCCGCAAATGAATTGAGATTTATCCATCGATCTACCTCATCGGTAGTACTGCGATCGCCGCTGTAGGTGGGACCTAATCAATATAGGTGGGGACTATTAGCTGTGTTAAGAGGCTCATATGCTGTAGATATAAATGGAAGGGGGTGTTTTTTTCGCTTCTCCAGGTGACAGGGGGCCGGGAGACACATACAAACCCATGCCTCTCTCATACTAGGTCCTAAAATGGGCAGATCTGTCCAAACACGACGGGGTTTCTACCGTGTCTGTAATTAGATTCGGTCCAAGAGAGCTCGAAGACAGTGGCGATATAAACTTACTCCCCAAATTTCCACTGTCATTGGCACTATTAGAGTGAGAGCCCGGATGAGTTCTACTAGTCGATCCTGCCAGGGGTGGTCATGCGGGATCTGCTTGGCTATATGTATAAATATACCCCAGGTGCTCCAGAGGAATATTTCCATGTCATCACTATACGAATGACCTGAGCGTCTTGTGGGAATCAGGTTATTGATTCTTTGAGCAGCAGCAGCTGAGGATTCAATATCCACAGATTGCAGGTACTCCTGGAGAATAACAAAAAGCTCAAGCTCTGGTTTTAGAGCATTGTCAGTCGCGAAGGGCCCTATCCGCAAGCGAAAATCTGCCATTTGAGGCCGACAGATAGACGCCTTCGCTTTTAGAGAAGTTTATCAAAACTGTGTAGGTGTGCGCTGGACATTAAATAGGCAATGGCACGTGATTGGATGTTGCTACTACTCTGTCATCAATCCGGAAAGTTAGTTGAATAGCCAAGTATATGATTTTAGCTGAATTGGCGTACTATTGACCCACAGTGTGTAAAATGAGGTGGCAGGGCAAGTTCTAGATTTTTAGTAAGGTGATATTACACTTTGAGTTTTGTACCCCCGTGTTTGGGATCCTTCAGCCGGGTGTTTCTCGGTTCTTGGCAGAGAACTCGCTACACAATGCCCACCGCCTCCCTCCTGCCCAACAATTTCATCCATAATATAGTTAGTTGGTATGTCATGCTAAGTAACCTAGTGGGTCATCGCGTACAAAGGGCTGTATGATTAGGTTTGTCTTTCAGCCTCGTACCCATAAAATTCTTCAAGAAGATCAAGTTTATCTATATGGTCCAAGCCTAGTTTCATCATATTCTCCACTAACTGCACGTACGCGCATTGTAGTGGTGAACAACAGCCTACATCAGGCGGGCTGAATAGATGAGATTAATCCGCAGGCATGCAGATTGGTATAACATCATTCAGTCTTCATTGAGACAACATATCTCGTCGGACTGAGGCGTTAGATTGCTACCATGACCATCGAGTATTGAAAGACGATATCGGTCAGTAGTAGGTATAGATCCATGCTCTCGAACCTTAGACCTGTTCCATCGGCAGTCTAGCCATTATCATCTATATCTATATAAATTCCGTGGGTAGCTTTACCTCGTAGCAGCCTTGATATTCTTGTAGTTCAACGGAAGATTAATTTCTCCTTTACTTCTGTAAATCTGAGGGTTTATATACAAGTTTAACATCAGACTGATTGAAAATAAATCTGACCCTTATACGGAATTTATTCCGTATCTGAAGCTATATGCTTTACTCAATTGGACCTCAATAGATAACAGATATGAACCTTGCCATTAAAGATAATCCATAGTAGAAGGACCCAGCCACTAGAGCTGCTACATCCTGTAGTAGTAACGCATTCGCGGTTGCCAGGCTGTACAAGAAAAGGCTTTCAGCTCTACTATATATGTTATCAGTAGATACCAGGCCCACTGCGAAGCCAAATTATCGAAACCGTACATCTCGGCAAGGCAACACTATACTACAGTACATCTTAAGTGGTCTGAACCCAATTAAACCACTTGCGTATAATCTTGGCATCTTCACATTTCGTACGCTGATAGCTATAGGCGGGAAAGCGTGTTTCAAGCTTACCTCTGCGCTTGATAAACTTATAACTAATATGTGCTGATAGTAGAAGAGGCAATAGAATCACTGCGGTGACTGCGCTTGGAAGGCAGCGCATTCACTATATTTTGTATGTGCGCAGCCTAACGAGGTGCCCAACGTTGGCCTATTGATAAGTTCGCGTGTGCAAGTGAATATTCTTTATTTTGGGTCAATTTATGACTATTTGTGCCTAGTTCCTTATTATATTTCGAGCATTTATTTGATTCCCTAAGGTAGAACGAGACATAATATATATCCGCGATACTTTATAAATACTATGAATTCTTTGCGTTTTTAAGGTAGATATAGCTAGCACATGGCACATTTCCCGTTTAGCGAGAGCGCTTATGGCAACTAAAATTACCGCTAGTTATAACTATCGGAGCTTCAATATTCGGAATAATTCAGCAATTATTGCTCGATTCCCTTTATCAACCGATAGTACTGTTATCGGAAGTTTTCGGTATCATACCAGCTACCAGCAATGATCCAAGAACACATATCTTTAGGATCTGAACGGGTGCGTTCAGAATGATCGGATTGAGAATTTTGAGCACCTGAAATTTGTCGATAATTAAGGAAATCAGAGTTTCAGACACTCATTCATTCATTAATTGGCAGTTGTATTACTATTGTATACCGAATTTCTAGATGTGGAACAGCTGACTTTTATCCGCTGGTGGTTGAAAATATGTGGCGTGCCAATAACGCTTGTGTTGTGGTAAGCCGATGGCGGATTACGTTGAGGTAGTAGAAATGCCGCGGCCTAATGTAGTCTTAGGCAGAAGGCAGCAGACCTATTTTGGGGTGTGAGATCCATAATGTCACATCACAAACACTACAATGTACTACTGCTTCAGCACCTTTATTAACCCAGGCTAATCTTCAACTGATTATAAATTTATAGTATAAATGTTATTGTCATATGACAGGTTACGTTTGCTTGGATTCCAGACAACCTGCCGCGAGCCTAAAGGGGTAGACAGTTGGAAGGGCAATACAAATGACCTGCATAGTAATAAGATACTCAGAAGTTGCTATAATTTTAGAATGAAGAACTGGGATTACAAAATTTCCATCAGAGGGTTTTCTCTTACATTGCATTTTGGACCTCCTGCTTACCTAACCTACATCGTCTGTTATTCGCAGGGCGCAGGAATTTTTGTTTATACTTGAATAGGTCTGTGGGACATGGACGTACTTTCGGGAATACCTACACTTACCGAGCAATCTAGGGAACAGTGTTGTAGAAAACATGGACTTGGATAAAATAAAGTTTTGTTAGAACCAGGTATATTTGTTTCATTTAGCTTGGCTGTAGATAAAGAGCTTTGGCATATAAATCTATTAATTAGGCTAGTCATATATTCAAGTAAGAGAGTTTGTAAAGATATTTGTTCAAGCCTAGCGAGTGTATTTTTAACAATTTATTTACGCCATGGTTAAGCAAAGTTAACTAATAGTAGGTAAAGAACAATCGGTAGCAGTAATAGAATGATCCATCAACAGAAGAATTTATTATACTAGATATTAACTACGATATAATTTATCTTTCCATCACTTGGCTTGAAACAAAAGATTCGTAATTGTGACCGTAAGAGTACGGATAGTAAGTTAATTATGTATATACTAAGCTAAACTGCGTTGACGGGAAGTACCCGATAATATTGATTTGCGGTTTTCTCTTTTTTTTCTTTTGTTGACTTCTAGATTCTATTACCGGGTAGGGCAAAGTATAGCAACCATATAGTGGTATAAAGGATGGCCTCAAGCGCTGATTTGCTCCTAGACTGACGAGGAACCCCAGCGATGGGCAGACAGCTCTAGGTGGTGCTGGGGACGAGTATTAAGCAGTTTGGTTCTATGCTGCTCGAAGAAACTAAGATCTGCCGGAAAGGGGTGGAAATGGTGGTCTGGTCTGACAAGCAGCGAATCACACCAAAGACGAATAGCCAAGATGCTTTGCTCCCGCCTTGCCTTGCTACAATCGATGAACTGATGAAACCTGCCGATCCCTTGTCTTATGCTGTGTGGTCTATCCTGTTGCCGATAGACGAGTGTTTTGAATTTCGACGCGCCTCCAGCCCCAACCAACCATACCAACAATGATGAAGAATAGCTAAGGCATGCCTGGTGGCCTTGTCTCGCTAAAATGAACTCAATGGTTACTATAATCCCTAAAATAGTGGGACACGCCTAGACCTCCTCTGCCTGGGTCTATCGCGACATCTAACTGTACTAGGGACATACTCTCTACCAATCTTACTTGCCGACTTCTGCTTTCTGCTTTGCAATGGTGATGATGATGATAAGGTTATCGGCACAGTGGTTCCGACAGATGAGATATTTCCATGACTGTCTCTCCACCTTTCCAACTGTTTGTCTGCCGTCCTAATGGTGGTGTAACCACAGTTGAAACGGCAAAATCCTCCCAGAACGGTCTCAAAGAGAATACTGTATTACCGTTTTTCGTGGCTTCCAACGATACTTCCACAATCGTCACAAAAGCAAATACGATATGGTGTATGTGTGTTTATGGTGTGGTGCTATGCTTGACATTTCCAATCCCAGACGACTGTAAATGACATCTACCGCCCTTATGAGGGTGGTTGCAATGGCTTCCGGGAAAGATCTATTTGAGTGATTCCTGAATTTCCTTTTTTTTGCTTTCAAGATTATGTTGTGATTCTATTCCCTACTTGTTTGTTTCTTTTCTTTCCATTTCCTTTCCGAAAGATCTACTAAAACCGCAGTCACAAGGCTGCAGTACAGAAGAAAGCCACCACAGGCCTCGACGAGGCTCCAAATTCGTCAGGAAAGTAATAGTTCATGGCGAACAGATGTATTAGAGATAGCTATGGTGGATATCTACATTTCGCCTAAGGTGTTGATTTCACCACTAAACCAGAATATGAATCCGCACCTAGTCTAGGGATTTGTAGTTTATAGCCCAACTAATGGTGAGGAGTCAGCGTATAAATACACTACTACTATTATGACTAACAAGAAAACATTTCACTGGGTAATTTGCAGTTCTTCCCTGGAAGTCAATCTTATACAAGTATCTAGCGGCATACAATCCTTTTGCAGGATTCTGATATCCTAAGACCAATGAAACTTGTAAGGCTCAGCAGCGACTATGGTAGTTTGAATCTATATGCTGTTCCGAGGATCTACTTGATTGGTACACAGACCCACCATATACAAATAAATGTATAACATTTTAAATAGCCATCCTTACCAACTAAAATATACATTTACTCTACATCAATAGCGTGGATAGAATTTTTTAACTTAATTCATAACAGAAAGTGGGTTAAATTACAGTATGATCCTTTTATGTGGTACAGAGAGCTCAATGAATTGAGGCGTTCATGTTATGGGACAAATAGATTGTTCTAACCTAAACGTGCCTAATGGACAAGAAGAAGTAGCTGGTTTCCAGAATATGATCCTGGCAGAGTTTTTGTATCGTACAGGCTTGGCAGTGATGCCTAAGGCAGAACATTGTTAGTATAGGGCTGGTTATATAAACAGCCCCTAACAGTTCAGCAGGTCTTGTCCCGTCCCTCTGCCCCAGTGGATGGATTTGGGGATTATGGTCTGCCAAATTTTAACCGTATCTGGCTCGGGGCACCAGATACGTAGCAGATGAATGACAATATTGACTACCTCTAAAATATTGCGGCTATACATCTCAGAGATAGGCAACAGATCTTGGACTACTCACGTAGCCCGCTTCAGAGAGCTCTCATATACACATACAAATATAAGCATTTCTGTGTACTTTATTATTTAGATATTTATAGTTCCATCGGCATATATTAGTTTGACTCGAATATATATAAGCTTTAACTCTGCATAAGCTGAGCACCGCCAATGTTGTATCTCCCGATATGGCGTTCTAAACGAAGTGGGGAGTCAACATAGAATCAGCCTATATCTATCCATAGAACTCTAGTTCCTTCCAGGATTTCGGCGGGTCAGACTATATATTTGTGATTATTTCATTTAGGCCGCCCCTGGACATAGCGGGACCTTCACTTGTTTCATTACACTTGGCAGCACTAAGTGGATAGCTAAATATCGTCATTCGGATGACTTGAGGGTATTTTTGTGAGTTGAACCTGTTGTGGCAGTGGATTTAGTAAGCGCCGTGATGTGTACCACCGGTAAATTCCAGAAAAAAAGCAACTTAGTGCATCGCTAACATCAGTCCGTCACTTATCCTTGGCATGTTTCAAGGAGGTGATGGATACATGACAATATTCAGAGGGAGAGTTCCACGAGCGTCCCAGATGCGCGAGAGAGCTCCCTAGGGAAATCGAGATAAAAGATAACGTAAAGTAAACGGATTAGCATAATATAAATGCATGTCCATATCCCTGCGTTGACATTCCATTATCAGCAATAAACACAGGCCTTTGTTTCTCACACATTCAGTTTCGGATCTTCAATCCAGCAGTCATACCATCTGTTACAATGCGGGCAGCCGTTGCATTTATAGCTCTGCAGACTGCTTTCCAAGCGGCACTTGCAGCACCTCAATTTACTGGCGCATCTGTTGAACCACATGGGCATCAATATCCGAGGACCTATACGAACAGTCAACTCTCTATTGACGAGCCCTCCGAGACTTTCTACGAGGGTGAGGGTGGTACCGCTCAGCCACCACCAATTCCACCGAATCAAAACGCGGAGGAACTTATTAACATACCTGACGATACTACCAAGAATGATGGAGGCTCCTCTCAGTCATCCAGCGTGAATGGTGCATCCAAGCCTGATGTGCCAGTCGGGGGTGCAAATGGAGGCGGTTCATCAGGAATCGCCCCAGTAACTGGACTGGGAGTACCGGGCACATATGGAAGCGGTATCCTGGGAAATGCAGTGTCAGGGATTGGACCAGGCCTTGGAGGGTCAGGAAGTGGAGCACCTAACGTTGGAAGCATTGGTGTGAATTCTGCAAACACCGCTGCTGTGGCAGGTGCTGCCGATGCGGGGACCGCTACAAAGCCCCCGGTATATGAGGGTGACGTGAGCAATGTTCCTCAAGCCAAGGAACCAGAGACGCAGCTCGTCAACTTGGACGAGGAAACCGCTGGTAGCTCCGGTGAAGTATCACCTACTGAAGGTGAGATCAGCCAGGAAAGCTCTCAAAACCTTGATAAATGTTTTAATGGACCATTAGCGAGGCGCACTCCAAACCCTCCCAGTTGGGCCAAACAGGCATTCCGTGAGGCCAGAGATTACGCCAAGAGTGGAAAGACAGTTCCCGGAAGTAAGTTCTACAATTTTTTGCCTTTTGGATAGGAATGCTGACCCAAAAAAAAAAAAAAAAGCCAATTACCCACATGAATATAGGAATTTCGAGAAAAACTTCAAGAGTGAAGGAAGACTAATGGAGTATCCCATCGATGTAAAGAACAAACAAGGCTACAGTGGTGGAAATCCAGGAAAGTCCCGTGTTATGTAAGTTTTACTTTACCCAGTGCTCTCCTATCCCTAATATTGATATCCAACAGCATCCGTGAAGATGCGAAAGGTAATTGGGAATTTGAGGGGGTAATTGAGCATCAAGAGGATGGCACGTTCAAAAGGGTCTGCTAAGGTATATATCATAACCCAAACCTCCAACCTAACGGGACAAACATGAGAAGCTACGTGTGAAGCGATAGCCTCTTTCCTTCTCTACTTTCTTTTTCTCTTTGGTTTTTCTTTTTTTCTTGTTTGCTTTACTTTCCTTTTCAATCATGTTATAGGCCAAATGGCCGCCTCTCCATAATCCGCTATTGAATGCCATTCCTTGCATCAAGCAGGAGATAGGCTGAGCAGCTCTCGTGATGGGTCATTTGATCTTTCCTATCGGCGAGCTTTATAACTACGGTACATACACTCCTTTAGACAAGTTCACAGGAAATGAGCTCTTCGTTTATATATATATATATACATATATTTTCAGGCCCATTTATCGGCTGCGTCGGCTCTAGTTCATATGTGAATCCCATAGAGTTGACATTTTGATATCTTCTTATCTATGCTGTTATAGGATAGGCCTGAAGCTTAGCTAAACGTAACATGCTAACTATTTCACAGCGGAATAGTATAGCAACGCTACTACTTTGTGACCCAATACAACCGAGCCTTAGACATTGCGATGTCTAAAATCGCTTGTCTCCGAGACAGATTGGCGGGTTAAGCTTACTTGAGCAGAAAACCAAGTTATTTGGAATAGCTTTAATGTCTTATCCCTAACCGCAATGCCAAGAAGCAAAGCTGTTACACAAAGGATTATTTCATGTCTGCCCAAGCTAACTGGCTGGTTGCTGAGCCCTTGATGAATCCCCGCGCGTGCCATTAGTATCAGATAGTTTGGAAAATAAACCAGGCATCTATCTTGGATATACTCCACCGGCCTACAGATCAAAACAAAATAACAACATAAAACCTTTCTATGGGTTATAGCAACGTGCGACATACTCCCTGATGTAGGTTTCTATAGGACTCTCCAAATCGTCGAACCCCTAAGTAGAGGAATTCATGGCGACATACACAGCACATTACACAAGTCCATAGTTATCTGATACGGAAATATGAGACCACGTGACCTTTAAGGCTTGGCTGTGGATCAACGATTGTTCCCCTAGATTCTAGAAGATGATGGAACCAGATGGA
>ML732559.1:0-10427 GCA_009176345.1 Aspergillus leporis | reverse complement strand
CCCCCCGAGTTTCAGTTGTCGATCGGTGGGCTGATGAATAGCAGATGGAACTTTCTCATCACGACCTTTTCAGCTATCTTCTTGAGGACTCGAGCCCACATGCAGATCATAAGTACAAGGCTACGAACCAAGAGCTGATCTACGACGCCGAGCTCGCCATCGCCGCGGGTAGCGAGACCACCGCATCCACGGTTAACGCCATCATCTTCTTCCTGGCGAAGCACCCGGACATTCTCCGCAAGTTACAGGATGAAATCGACACCGCTGTACCTGACGGAGAGCAAATGTCGCACACCCATCTGGTCAGGAAACCGTATCTGGATGGATGCCTCAACGAAGGCCTTCGCCTGTATCCGGCCGTGGCGAGCGGTGTACCGCGGGAGACCGGGCCTGATGGGGCTACAATTGCCGGCGTGTACATTCCACCGGAAATCACAGTTTCAGTGCCTACATATACACTCCATCGAGGTAAGCCCAAACCAACACATATTGATATGTACCAGAGAAACTGACACAAGTTATCGTTCACGGGACGTCATAGATCCGCGCAACTACCGAGACCCAGAGGAGTTCGTTCCCGAGCGATGGTCCAGTCGACCAGAAATGATAATTCGGAGGGAGGCATTTAATCCTTTCTCCACTGGGGCTTATTCCTGTACCGGGAGACCCTTTGCTATGATGGAGATGCGCCTCCTGATCGCGACGCTGGTATGCAACTTTACGTTCGAGTTCCCGCCGGGTGAGGAGACACAGTCTCTACGGACGCTGGGAGGTAAGGGGGTGCAGGACTGCTTCACGATGCATATACCCCCGTATCGGTTGATCTTCACGAAGCGAGAGAGGACACAGTCTGCGCAACTGAAAAACTGAGAAGTAAAAAAATGTTGTTAGACGTAGGAGGGATCTCAGCACCGAAAATTGTGTCTACCGTTCTGTGCTCCAACGAGGAGCGACCCGAGTTGAGCGTACATTCCCACCTTGCTAACCCATTCATGCAGGGATACGGCGAAAGAAAATGAATATATCTACTTATAGTCTTCAGGACGTCTTTAGTATTATTTTGTTAGTGAAGCAGCAGGAGGATTGTCTGACCCTTCCATAGCAGAGGCTACACGGAAAAGATCATTACCGAGCCCTTATCCCAACATGGATTTGACTACAGTAAATACTATCAATTGAAGCCTTATGCATAGCAAGTTGGCATGAATCCGACCTGAAACGATTTTCCATATTTAGTACCAGGGAAAAGGGCATCATATTGTAATATAGTAGTCCCCTCGTCGCGGTGTCATACTCGAGCAAAACCTCGGCGTCCATCGTTGATATGTTGATAACCACCTGTCGCCACAAATGAATCTCGTACGCATTGACCAGTGCCCCTGGCGAAATCATCGCGCACAAATAGCGCTGGGAGTTGAAGCTGTTCTCTTCTTGTGATGTATCATCGTCCGATATTTTTGGGTTTACCAAACTTCCTAGAGCATATCTGACCTGAAGCTCAACTGCCTGCTGAGGGCGCAGCACAACAGCTAGGTTCTGCGCAGGTAAGCACATGGGAGAGTCCAGTGGATCACCACTCCGGGTCTAATGCGTTCTTTAAAGAGGAGAGCCTCTGCTTCGGGGTCAATGTCTTTACTTGATCAGAATCTCTTAGAAGTAGATCTAGGCTGTGGGCCTTGTTCCCGCTGTTTGTAGTTGTGTTACGCTGGGAATCGATGTGCAAGTTCCAGGGTCTAGAGTGAAAGGCTTTGGCTTGCTCCTCTGTAACTCCCTCAGTTTTCATGCGCCGGCTGATAAATTCCTCGACCGGTAGACGCAGGAATGTGGCGCAAGTTCATGAGGAGATATTAGGGGAATCCCAGACTACTCAGCGCACAAGCATATAATTAGATCAGTATAAAAGAAGCAGGCGGTTCAGGCGAGGAAAAGGACTAGAATGATCATACAGAAGATAGAAAAGGCCCCTAGGGACCACGGAGAGGCAGAGACCTACGATCACTGCCGAGGACCACGTGTCTGCCATAGCCAAAGGCTCTATATGGACGTTAAACTTAATTAATAATAATAATAATAATAATAATAATAATAATAGTATAAAAGAAGGAAGGCTTGAACGAGGAGGTGTAGTTGACCTCGAGCCACCTGCAACCACACGCCAGGGGTGCCGCACGAGGATCTCGACAGCGACAGTGAGATCACTGTCAAGACCGTGACGATAGCATCCGGGATCAACTCGGTCGGTTGAAGCCCTCTAGCATCGTCATGAAGGCGGAGCACGCTCGAGAGACAGCAGCAAAGAAGGCGGGCAGTGCCACTCTCATGGGAACAGCATTTCTTGCTGTAAAACAGCTGCCGTCGGGTGATCTCTGCTTTCGAGCCAGCTCTGCCAGCGATGCAGAGGTGCTGAGGCGCCACGCAGACGCCTGGTTGCAGGCGTTTGGACAGACGGCGTATGTACGCATGCCGACGTGGGGGGCGGTTGTTCATGGTGTCCCAGTGTAGCTCGGCCCCTAGAGCTCAACCCCTTAAGCTCACCCTCAACCTCTCTGCCCCCTACCGGCTATGCTGTACAGCCTCATAGTCATGTTCCACCACCATTGATGGTTCACGCTTTCTCGTTGCCTGACTCACTATTGCATATATTTCATCTTCACCAAGTTCAGTGTCCTAGTTGTTGTTGCATTGTTCTTGCGTCGAGCCAGTTGCCACAGGATCCACCACTTGAAACTGTGACAATAGGCCCGTTTTTAGCATAAACCCTGCATGGCGGCCATGTAATATAGGCAAGCTAGGACAGGATAATGAGGACTACTACTGCTACAATTAGCATGGAATATCAAAGGAACCTACTGAGAACATTATTAATTCTTTTTGCAATTTAGCCCCACACAAAATTGGCCTCTCTGTAGAGGATCCCATTATCTCCCATTTACTTACTTCCGAGGCAAGTAAACACTAACCTCCAACCCCCGACTAAACGGCAGAGTCATATTAACAAACCCATTACCCGGCTCCCGAATAAACGCCAACAACTCCTTATACCTCTCGGCAGCCCCAATGGTATTATCCGTCACAACAACAGCCCCATACCTCATTTTCGGTAACAACAGCTTCAAAGTAGGCAACGCCACAGGCGCCCAAACTAGATTCAAACGCAATCAGTAAGTCTGCCTCAAAAGTACTAGACACGGAGAATCAAGTCAAAGAAACAACATACTATCCAGCAAAAGCAAATCCACACCCTCCACATCCCTCTTCAAAGTCTCCAGCAAATTGCCCTCCCGTAGATCAATCACATCCGTAACAAGATCCCCACATTGCACCCAATGGTCCTTTGCCTTGGCGGCTTTGGTCGGCTCGTTCTCCGTTGCGATGACCTTTCCTGCACCGCCCGTGGCGGCGACATTGGCCGATGCAGCGAGAGCGAGATAAATGGTGCTGACACCGAAGGAGGTGCCGGCTTCAACGATGGTTTTTGCGTTGATCATGCGACAGAGTTGGTAGAGGTATTGGGATTTGTCTTCATCTAGTGCGATGAATTTGTCGCGCATGAGGTCATCGAAAGTCTCGCTTTGGTAGTCGGAGGAGGAGATACTTGCTTCTTGGGTTGAGGATTGGGTGTGGAGGGTGTTTAGGAGGGTGCGGATGTGTTGGGGGGTGCCGTCAAGGGGGTTGGAAGCTGACATGTTGGAATATTTTGGCGTTGATGGTTGTATTCCGAAGTGTTCTTTTTTTGTAGTGGTTTAGTGGTGTTGAGATGTGATACGGGGAGGTGTATGCGGCTTTATATATATTGCCGCTGGTTCCATGGCTCCGAGGTAAAGCTTGGATTATGGGATTCTCCCCGCGTTCGAGTCCACTATGAGTCAAATGTGTCATTGTACCGTTCTTTAGTGATGAAGGGGGGCGATAGCTTTTAGCCGATTCGCCGACCCTGCCGCAGGGCTAAGGGTTAGATTCGCGAATACGACTTCCGCTCCAGGGGGGAGAGATATACCCGAGTCACATGGATACCCTACGCTCGAGTATACCAATCATGATCGAACTAACCAATCAACGAGTCAATAACCGAGAACCTTAGAGTTATTGAAAGAGTTATGATTTTTGATAGTGGGATTCAATCAAAAAACATCGTGTCCCGCGAAGATAATACATGACCGGGAATGAAGTATGGCAACGTAACTCCACCAGGAAGCTACATGCTACACAATCTGTTAAAACTGTTTGGCGGAATAGAAACATGGCAAGCCAGATACAATCTTCAACGAGTCATTCAGCTGTACGGAAGATTTGTTCATCTGAGACACCTACATAGACACCGGGTCTAGTGGCCTCGCAATTAGATAAATGAATCTACGTGTTGCGGTATCAATTGTTACGTGAAAGGAGGCCTGGTCATCTCGAGCATCGTACATCGACATCAGGATCATGGCACGACCGCATGCCGATGGGAGTCGACTTGTCGAGAACCGGCAATTACCCAAAAGCGATGAGATTCCTACCCCGGAGCACGTTGCCGATCTGCTTCTGTACCTTCTCAAAACGCATGAACGAGCACGACTCACTCTCAAGGTGATTAAACAACCCCGCCAATGTCCTGAATTGTTTGCCACACCTAGCCCTTGTGTTCGGACAATGATAAACATTCCGCTGATGAGCTGGAGAGTTGAGATGTGAGTTTAGAGCCTTTACGGTGCGGAACAGCCGATGGCACAAGTAGCACTCCCAGTCGTCACCATTGAACGCCTGGTTCGTCGCCGAGTATCGCGAAGTCTCCTCGTCATGCCACCCAATCTGCTGATTGGTGATGGTGCCATTCGGATCACGCTCGCGAATCATGCGGAGGATGGTGTTCCGGTTTAGTTTCGGAGCATTAGGACAGGAAGCCGTCTCCAAATGATGGGTAAGGCCACTGGCGGTAGTATAGTTGGCGCGGCAGAATGGACACGGTATATTCCTTCCACGATGAACGTGAGAGTTGAGATGCTGCGCATAGATGCATTAGTGCAACCGGCACTCGGTGTGGTGACATAAAGTCCTACCATGCGTAGTCCATTGTTGGACTGAAAAGATCTGTCGCAAAGGTGACAGTAGTCCCGAAAGTGAAATTCGGCCCGCATGTGTCGGTTGGCGTCCCTCGCTGTGAAGAACTTGCTGTCGCATGTCTCGCATTCGACTCTGGGGCCCCAGTGTCCCGTACTATTCATATGCTGGTTCGCAGCGTTCTGGGAGCGGAAGGTCTTGGAGCATGTATCGCACTCAAAGGTTGGTGCCCAGTGACCCGCACGATTCATATGTTGATTTGCAGCATTCTGGGAGCGGAAGGTCTTGTAGCAGGTATCGCACTCAACGCGTGGCGCCCAGTGACCATAATCATTCATATGCTCCCTGCAGTCTTCCTCGTAGAAAAAGGTCTCATAGCAGGTCTCACATTCGTAGTCGCTATACATCGTTGGCAACAGGGCTGTGAAGTTGAGAAGGTTGCCAGGTCAAGGTTCATGTGATAGGTGGCATTTATGGTATCAAATGAAACCCCCCTCACCGCGTTTGTCTACTTTGTTTTGTGGAGTGGACTCCTGACGCTAGCCGGACTCGGTGAGGCCCCTTTTTGCCAGGCACGGTATTTCCCGCCTACTATTTCCCAACGACAGAAATAAGTGACCAATATTGATTGTATGGGTACCAGAATGGTAATCCCAAACTCTCTACTTCTTCTGTAACTATGGAAAAACACAGACCGTTTTATATAGAGGCATGGGGACATGCTTTCCCATCCAAAAGTAAGATGCTAACATCGGTACCCTAGACAACCGATATTCGGCAGAATTCCTGCTCGTAAACCATGCAGGCGATCCATCACATTTGGACACCTCACATATAATATCCCTAACACATTTCTCTGACTATTTTCTGACGCCTAAATTAGTCGTTGGTATGTAGTTCACGTACACTATCCTCCTTGATATTAACCCCCGGCCTGTAATTCCTTCAACTAAGAAAGAAGCATACCCCAGTACAGTCGAAGCGTAAATTGCGCCAAGGATCACGCTAAACAATTCGAAGCAAAAAATATTAAGACAGATGCATTGTCTGCCTGTTTACCTGCATCTATGGTTTCCAGGTGTACCCACCTACCTACTAAACCAATTGCAAAGACCCTTTGATGCATTTTTCTTGCAGTGAGGTGTTATTATAATGGCCAGATGGCGCTCCTCTCCTTTCGGAGTTATGCTACAAAAATGAATGTTTCTTCTCAATGCATGAACGTGGTACCCCTTGTGGGCCAATGTGTTGATGATCTCGATAATCCAGCACTGCATACAAAGCTTCATCGTGTAAGACTGCGTCACGTTGAGGACGATGAGAGAACATTCGATACCCTGATGTCGATCCTGCGACAGCCGGCCCTTGGCCAGCACGTTCGCTATATGGATATGGATCGCTTGCTTGGCTGCAATCGTTAGAGCTAAAAGCCCCGAGAGCGGTATAGGCGAGCGGTCGGATCTTGTTGCAAGGTGCAGTGCGACAGGCAGGATTTGAGGGGTGGCAGTTATGACATGATGATGGATATTGTCAATAAGAAGGTGTGCGAATACGATCGAGTGAATACACTTTTCGCGTTTATATAGGGAACAAAATGCAAATATTAATGCGTCGACATAGACCTGTTCTTCTAAGAGCACCGAGGACCTGATACATTTGCGGCATGCGTTGGCTTCTTTGATCATCCCCATTTCTCCGAATTTGAGGTATCTTATTATCCAGGAGATCGGTGATACGTACCAATCATTAGTGGAAACTTATTACGTGCTTCCTGCATTTTTGGAACGGGCTAACGCCAATCCAGTGGGTATTCCATACCTCCAAAATCCTCAAACGATTCGTTGCATCAGTGAGAACCAATTCCATACAAGCGATGAGGGATACTATGGACGTTATGACCTAGGTGCGAATATCAAACTTATCGGGAATTGAGCTGCGACTGAGAGCATCGGCTTGGACGCTATAGAAGACAGTCGCCACGATATTCGGCTATAACCTCGATCTACAAATTTCAGACAGATTCGCCTACATCATTCGAATTATGGAAGCATGAGTCTAGCTGTGATTATCAGATCGTACAGAAAGGTAGAGGAATTTGCATATTCCATTGGCGGGCGAAACTCGTGGCAGCAGTTGTAGATTCAAGCCACAAGGGTATGGATGGCTAGGGCGCTGGGTGTCTACGTCTATCCATCGTTGGAGCAGCCCAAGAACTCGCAATCTAATTTCATTGTTCGACGAAACAATCTGCGTAGAGCTTGTTGTGGGTCCTTAGTACTCACAGCAAATTGATGAGGTCGTTGTCGGACTTAGGCCTCACCGTTCTCACCGCAACCAGGACAATGGTCGACTTTGTTCGTCCAATCTCCTAATCACTCACCCGCAATCCCGGTTTGCGTACTGCTAGTGACTGGCGTATCAATCTGCAACCTCAACTTTTCAATGCAACTTGAGTCGGTCACTCTCTTTGGTGCGGCGGCCATGTCCAACGCATTGCGGGGTTAGTATGCTTTGGCCGAGTTACTTCAATCACTCTCATACTCCTAAGCGACGACTATGGAAGGCCTAGTAAAGAAGAACAATCTTATCGGTGCCTAAATACGAGAACTTCAAGTACGAAGAAGAAAAAAAGAAAGCATGCTTTACATGTTGCGGGGGAAGATGTGGGGGACGTAGGCGGCCAGAGACAGCAGAATGCACTTGAGCGGTGACAGAGGGCAGAACGCACTATAGAGATAGATGTTGGAATATATATGAGAGGTGTCCAGATGGATCGTCTGCATGGTTTACGAGCAGGAATCCTGTCGAATATCGGATGTCTAGGGTACCAATGATTGCACTTACTTTTGTATGGGAAAGCATGTCCCCATGCCTCTATAAAATAACCTGTGTTATTCGAAGCATTCTCCAGGTACTCATTATCAATACAATGGTTTCGACTCAGCGTTGGATGGCGCACATGGTGTCAAGAGTCATAGCCCCTTGCATAACAAGTGGCTTCCGTTAAGACCATAATGTAAATGCACGGTGAAAGGCTTATAAGCGCTGCAGCTTCCAGTCTCACCTGGTCAGACCGCCTGTGAACAGCGGCATAATCAATTACTATGGACCTTTTACACAAGTTTTCTGGCCACCTAATGCCTAACAATATGGAGCCTGCACTATTTTCTCGATAATCCTTTGTTTCGTCTTGGTAATACTTGGAACTCAAGTCCTCTATCCATCTTCAAAATGCTCCCTCTTCCCCACGACAAATGGTAGAAACTTTCTGGGGCTCAACGACCGGCGGATATTGAGGGAATTTGTGATGAACATTTAGGAGATCATGCAGCAGGGCTTGAGTTTAAGTCAAGCATTTTCTTCAATTTTTGATCATTTGAGATATCACAACTGCTCATGACTATGTAGCTTCGTCAGCACTGATTGTCTTCAATGCAGAAGTATAATATCTTCCAGATGATCACCAGTATCGGTGACTATTCTCCTCCCGAAAAACACCAATGAAATTCATAAGGACAAGCGATTGAATTTTATGGCGGTACTTGCTATGGTAAGGGCGTGTTGTGGATGAGTAATATGGTAAGGATTTGGATCTGCAAATCTCTGACTGATTCTATTCGGAATGTTGGACTGTAATGGATCATCAGCGCTGAGCAAATCAAGCACACGGTAGAGAACAGCGGCTTTCGTATGGGTGATGATTCCGGGTTTTGGTCCTCGCCAAGTTCTTCTTCTCGAAGAAGGTCTTTGAGTATTCCTGCAGCTGCGAGTCTCTGTTCAGACGAACAACCCTGAGAGGAGGTATCCGTGTCGTCGTTCATGACAATGCTTGCCAGATAGTGCAGAATAGTCTGCTTTCCGAGCGTTCCAGTCTATGACCAGACCGACATCCAGTTTTGATTCGCGACGGTTTGAGGTAGGGACGGTGTCGTGGAAAGTTTCCTATCTTCCATGACTTGAGCCCATCGCTGAGCGCCAGGTGCATCCCAGCAATCATTCGACTGCGGAAAGCAATTCTGCAGCTCGTCCGCCCTCATAACATGGTTGAGCCTAAAGCTGTATTTTAAACCAAAGCCAATCAGCTGTGGGAGATTCAGAAAGTACAAGCTGCCATCGATGAAGCCCGAGTCTGGGACAAGCAGAAAATTTACCCAGATGGCGAACCCTGCCTGTCGACGTTCCTCGTTGTGTGCCGAAAGCTGCCATTCTTGACCAAGAGGGAGCTACAACGCGGATATCCGTGCACGGGGGAGGATGATTAAAAGAAGCCTCTTTCGTCCTGCAGGAGTAAGCGGGACGGCCTGGATCAGCTCTGCAAGTTCAAGGGCCCTTCGTTTCCCTGAGAACACCAGACCGATCCAACGTTCACGACTGGTGCGATTCCATTGTTCGCACTTCACTCATATTTAGCTAGTTAGACGACCATTATAATACTGACTTATATTGGGTATAGCCCTCACTGTGTAATCGGACTTTCGGCTGCCGGCATAGTTCGCAGGCTTGTACGGCTCTACGTCTCTCTCCCAGGTGCTCCCCCGTGTCCGTTTTATGGGCAGACGTATAATAGCGGGCGAGTGAGTTACTGCTCGTCCAGTCAGCGATTGCTGTCATACATGTATCACGGGGTAAACAAGAAGGAAAGAAAAGATATCATATTACCTGCGGCTAAACGTCTGCCTACAATAACAACAGGAGAAAGGTTTCTCCTCTGTGTGGTCGCAGATGGCGCTGGTAATGTTCTCGTCGCTTGAAGCATGTCTGACATGCGGAGTATTTCTAAAAGCTAAAATTCGACACAATATACCCTCTGGTGCTGCGGGATAGGGCATAAAGTTTATAGGGCCTGCGGCAACCGCCCACCTAAATATTTTATCTGCGCTGGCCCTTACAAAGGTCTACATCGTGCATGCTCAGCCCTGGGCTGCTCAGCTAGAGCAGGCAAGGCATACCAGCATACCCCAGTTAGATATGGCAACTGTGGGGGTAGACACCCTGCACTGGCTGCCGACTGCCCTAGTAAGCAAGACACCAGTAAGCATCAGAGTAATAGAGCGATTGCTCTGTCCAGCTGCCCTACAATACAGTCTAATAACCCTAGGCCTGAGCCAGTGCTAGAGAACCCCCAATCACCTGGTCAAACACCGGTACCAAGCAGTGGATGCTTTAGGCTAGGTCTATATGATATATCCACAAGCGTGGAAAACAGCTAAGGGCATCTTACTACGCAAGCCTAGCAAACCTAACTATTCAATGGCCAAGGCTTATAGGGTGATTAGCCTGCTAAATTACATGGGCAAGATAAAGACGAAGGTAAAGAGGACCCTAGAATTCTTCGTGCGGCGAGCGGAAGACAACGGAAAGTAACAACGACAACAACAAAAACA
>ML732558.1:0-11194 GCA_009176345.1 Aspergillus leporis | reverse complement strand
TGAGGTATGGAGTTCTTGGCACGCATACAAGGGGGAGGGGGGGTTGTGGGGTGTTATGCAACGATTGCTTGGGATGTGATATTCATTAGTTAGCTGCACGTTGCTCCACTTCCCCCCTATGTGATGATGCACGTATTTTGATAGACAAATGCATGTATATGCCCTGGTATGCCGCGGGTTTATCCCTTTGGGAATCTTTGATCCAGCCACCCACGTAATTTTGCTTCCCATTCCATCGAATATACATGCCATGGGCGTTTTTCGCCAAGGATGTCATCAATGCTTAGGCTTACCGGGAGCATTAAGCTTACTGGGCTGATCGGGGCTTATATCAATGGCTTACGGTAGTGGCGTTCTAGGGTTATGGTTTCTAGGGAAGGAAACCCGGGTGGAAGCACGTCTGCTGTGTTTCTTATTGGGAAGGTGTCCACATTCTCTAGGGATCTTCTAAATTATTGGGATCTGCATTGCTATTGGATCCACCGTCTACTGGCAAGTTGCAGCTATGTATGTATGTTCTATGGTAATACTAGTATTTTGAATAGTCGGATGCAGGTTTGCGATGTAACATGTTGAAAGTAGTATGCGGTGTGAAACTATTTGTAATATCTTCAAGTCATAGAATGAAACCCTCTTTTGTTCGCTCGCTTCTAGCGCTTCATCAGTGAATGTGAGCCGAATCGTAAACCACAGTAAAGAATGAAAGAATAAGCAAGATCGCTAAGCACAGCATCGATCTAATCCAGAAACCAAACGCTCTGTGTCATACCATCTCAACTTGAACGCCACGTAAATGCAAATAGTCTTTTGTAAGCAAGGAGAACAGCCAAGAGCTCAAAAGCGTAAAAATAAAGAATAGAAATTAAGTCATCTTAGGCATGAATTTGGGGTTAGTCCGGATGCTCTCCCCATACTTCAGAAGGAAGAAGGACGTTGGTGCAAATGCGAGTGCAATGAATCCGAGGAGGGTGTTGCCCCAGCCCAAACCAAGCGAGTCGTATAACGGTGTACCAGCTAATGGGATAGTCGCACCAAATATGCACCGCAAGGCCAGCTCGGCGGAGACAGCACTGGCAGCATAGAGAGGATATGAATCAACGAGGTATACCTGAGTAACGAGGTGCACGTAGAAGATTCCTGCTCCAACAAAAAAGGTTCCGATGATGGGAACAACCCAATGAAGCTTGTATTCTGCGGACCAGCCGTACCAGAACAGACCAATCGGTACCAGGAAGCATCCGAGGACAAGAGGTGGAAGACGGTGCTCTGGTTTCATCTTGCCGTGGATCTTCTCTTGCTTTTTGACATGTCGATCGGAGTAGTAGCCAACTGTGATCTGGCCAAAGCAGAAACCGAGGCCGAGACCCAGATAGCCAAGGCCTGCCTGGCCTGGGCTAAAGTTGTAGACTTGCTCGAAGACCTTGGTAAAGGTAGTGAAAAGGATGTACATGTAGCTGTAAGTGACAGCGCTGTAGAGAGACACAATCAGGACAATAGGTGACAGAACAAGGAATTTGATCGGTCGTGCTAGTGATGTCGCCATCATCTGGCCTGCTGTCTTTTCCGAGTCGAATTTGGTGCGGTAAGGGCGTCCAGTAACCTTTTGGAAGCTCATAGCTTTGCGTCGTAGTATCGTTGGTGCGTAGGTCTCGCGAAGGAATACCAGCGATGCAATCACAATGAACCCTCCCTATTTAGTCGTTAGACTTTGGTCTGTCTAGATAAAAAAGATAGGAATATTGACTCACGAGTATTGCTTCCAGCCAGATAGTCCAGCGCCACCCAATATTCTCTACCATATAGCCTCCAAAGATAGGACCGATGACGAAGCCCTGGTCAATTATTAGCTAGAATCTCCACAAAAAGGTTTAGCAGATTGATAAATTCACATACAAGCAACGGACCCACAGTCCATATTGTCATTGCAGTTCCCCGTCGCTCCATGGGCATCATGTCAGCGACAAAGCCGCCTCCAACTGTGACCGGCACGGAGCTAGCAATGCCCATAACTAGTCGAGAGACAATGAGCATAGACATGTCAATGCTGGATGCGCAGACTATCGCCGCGACCATGAAGAGGATATTTGCCCCATGGGTGACGGGTAATCTTCCGCTCATTTCCGTGATCGGTGTGAGGATAAGAGGTCCCACTGCGGACCCCATCACGTAAATAGAGATCATAAGAGATGCGATAGAAGAATTGTCAGTATGGAACTCCTTTAGGACTTCCGGGACGCCAGGAGCGAAAATGGTGGAGACCATGGACCTGAAGGGTGTTAGCGCATCCAAACATAGGGAATGTGAGCTTCAGAGAAAAAAGTTAAAAAGCATACACATTGAAACTGCTGAATGATATCAGGCCGATAGTGAGCCACTTGCGAGCATCGCCCCAGTTCAAAGGATTCTGAGGATCGCCAGGGCCATCCCAGTGAACCAGGTTGTCATCCTCATCCTGGGACCGGTCATCGGCCTCAACATCGTAGCTGACAACTTCGACACAGGCGTTGTCCTTCTCAGAAAAGGAACTCAGACACTCTAGGCTGGCTTCAGGGCTCAATCTGGTAGAACTGTCAGGACCACTGGAGGACTGGGTCGCCATGACGATCACTGGGAGGGAAGAGATTGTGATGTGGATGAGAATGGTAAAGATGAGATCGACTGGGACAAGGAGGCCATCTCGGTCTTCTAAATAGGTGAATAGATCTAAGCCAAGGGCAAATTGCATTCACTTTTCGGAGACGATCATGATGCTGTTACCCTGATTTTGGTAGGGTACGCGCGTCCACACAGTCGGGAAATTCTTGGTATGCTGGACCCTTGCTGTCTAGCCGTCCGGGACTTTGACTCCCTCTTGTGCAATGTATGGCTTGAAACACCTGAACCATGATACAAGGTGGGTACAGTTAAAAATATCGGGTGCACAGCACGGGTAAGAACCAAGCACAAAGGGCGTCGTTTCCACCGGAGTCCCTTACATGGATCAGCTCCAACCCAGGGCTGCTTCCCAGGCCCCAGCACGCGATCTACATAGGTTATCCGTAGGACACATAATGATCTCCACATGATCTATTGCAGCGTCTAGGAACCCTAATATCCCTTCAATGATCTCTCATAGTTCCTCAGTTGTCTGCCAAGGCATGTGAACTCCTACGAAGAAAAAATTGTGGTTCTATGGTGTCATCCCCATGGACTCCCTCGCAATGTTGACGTGGCTTGGGTGGAGGATGAAGCCGGCCAGCTGTTGAAGGAGTAACTAGAATTGTACAAAGGAAAGATGAGCCATGTTTGGAATCTGGTTCCAGGTCCGAGGAGCTTGCCAGAAGCTTCAGGTTGTTGATCAGAGATTTTTTTTTTTGGAGGGGGCGGTCCCTTGGGATGTCCATAGTAGGAGTCGCCGCCACAGAGTTTGAGATGACCCATCATGTGGAGATGGGCTAGAATGGTCTGCTACAAGCTCTCTGTGAGTATAGATTTTAAAATTGATTTCAAATAAACTCATACAAAACAAATTGACGTAAATAATCCATGGCGTGATTGAAGCGTAATGTATTGACATGAATGTGTATGGTTGTTGTGATGTGATATTGAGACGAGACATGTTGATCAGGGCTTTCCCGACGTGGAAACCTAAGGCTCTGATCCAGAAATGCCTGCGACCCTCGACCGAAGAGGAAATGATCCGACGGAACCCTAACCGCGGGAGATCCTCCTGGGACCTGATGCCCTACCCGATGTCAATCCCGGTCGCAACTTTCCCCTCCAAGGGCTTTTCTTCATACTCCAATATCTACATCGTCCATCTTTCATTGACGGATTTGTCGGCTTTCTTCCGAACATCACAGCCGCTGTCAAGTGATGATGCATATTGAAATGCCTAATCTGTGCCTTTCCGGAGTCTAGAATCGACATATGAAGATGATCATCGAAACTATTACTCACAACCCGGCCAATAAATGGGTTGGATCTGCAGGAGAAGCTCCCTCAAAATCAAAGCCATCTGAGCGCCTTAACCCAACCGTTAAGCTTTGGTGGAGTACCGAATCTTCGAGCCAGCTTGGCTCTTCCATGGTACTCCGCATGAGCATTTGAGTCTTAAAAGTCTGACTCCCGGGGGTATCCACCTACAACGGACTTCCGTCGCCACGGTCGATCTATCGGTCCTAGGGAGCTTCCTTTCGGCTACAATTAGAAACAGAACTCCACATATTGGGACTGACCGCTGGATTACGGCCAACGATCATTCTGAATCGCGCACATGCTTTCCATCTTACAATAACTGGACGAAGCTTCTAGTGACTGCCAATTGTCAGTGACTTTGTACTAAAAGTCCATCCGGATTTCTTTGCCTAAAATGGAAGGCGTTCCAAAGTAGAGCGGGTTCCCATCACATGGATAGATAATAAGAATCTCGGAACCCTTTTTTTCCTCCTCGAGGGCAATTTCGGAGCACTTAAGTCAAGCTAGCTTCGGGCACACGCGCGAGACACCCAAGCTTCGCAGCTGAACCAATTTTGAACAATATCAGGAACTTCAAACCTCACCCCATCCTCTTTTGCCTCGGTCTCCTTCACACACTCTGCGACTTGGCTTCACATCGATCTTCTCTTTCAAAGCTGCCCATTGTACATTGTATTGATTTAGCTATTTCACTTTAGAATCTGCAAATCGATTGAGTTCATCGTTTCCCACCGTTGCAAGCGTCAGGAGACCAGGCGGGTTCCCCCGAAGAGCAGACCTTGTCCTCAGGTGAGCCAAGGAGCGAGAGTAGACTGGTTCATGTAATCAAAATATTTCATCATCCATAAGCTGCTGAATAAGCGTTTCACAGAGACCTCTGCTGCTCTCTACTATGCTCCGCTGAGGTCGCGGTAAACCCGTTGAGAAGCACATACTGAGAAAAGACCGAATCGTAGATAGGTGCTTAAGGATTAGCCATCGGGCTGACGAAAACCAAGATCTGATAAGGTACAGCGTAGGTGCGTAAGCCATTTCGGGTTAAGAACTACAACAGTTCCCAAATATTCTTTGCTGTTGACAAGGATGTTTCCGAGCCGCTGATCATCGCATATAAATGGAACGAGCCATAATCATACTGATCAGCAACACCGGAGTTGGCCATGATATCCCTAAAGATCTCATTATAAATACATTGCTGCGAGTATCCTGGAACTCGGCTGTGCGATCAGATGCTGCAGATCTTGTTCAGTAACTCCGAGAAGGTGCTCCGCAGTTGAAGAGTAAACCTCGGATTTATAAACTATGGCTCAGGGTACGTCAGCTTGTAGCCAATGAACCGACCGTAGAGTCCTTTGGTTTATTTCTCTCCCTGATTTGCCCGTGGCTCTCGATCTCATTCTTTCAGCCTGTGCCTTGTTGCTTGTTAGGCTAGATAAGGTGCCGATTTGGGGAAAGCTTTGTGACGAAAGCTCCGGGTAGAAGTTCGCAGCCTGGAGATAGAAAATGAACAGTTACCCGTCGTCAATATTAGATCTCAGACATAGATAGTGCCATCATTTGTATATTGTGGTAGAATCCCGTCAAGACGCTGTCCTTCGACCACCCCTTGAATAGTATATGTCCCCAAATTCAATAGGTTAAATGGGTTATCAATACTGCCCCCCCAAGATATGATCGATGGGACGGGAAGCCTTGTCTTCGCTTTGCTAAATCGCATCGTTGACAATCCCACGGTGAACTTTCTCACCAGCAACCATGATCCTGCCAGACACAACAAAGTGTACCATTGATTGTAGCCCGTCTGCGAACCGAACACTGCAACTCTAACTGGATAACCCATGATTGTTTCCAACCAACCCGAAGGATGGTTATTGCGGAAACTTGTGACCTATGTCGCAATATCATATGCACGGGGCCAGGCATGCATTTAATCGTCATGAGCTCTATGAGTGCTCTCGTCCCAATCCATGCCAGAAAATATTTTAGGAGAAAAAGGAAAGGAAGGGAAAATGAAACAAAAATGACAAGGATTGATGTATGTATTTGCTCAATGATGGAAAAGCATATGGCTTTACCACATGTTTTTTTCTTCCCTGACGAGAAAGTATCAGTCGTTGTGAATCGGACCTACGCCTCTTGTCTGCTCCGAAGGGACTCCTTTTTAAACCTTATGGGTTACTTGGTCCGACATGAAAAATAGCTTGTAATTAAAAACAAGGAAATCAAAATATGCCGATACAAAAAGGATTCCGAGGCGTTATACCTCGTGTGACTCTTGCTTTTCGCCAAGGCCTCCCTCTGACCCAACTGCTACATTTGTACTTCCCAGCTTGTCAGAGGCTCATTTTGCTTTCATGAGGTTTCTGAGGGACACAGAGACTCCCAGGCTCAGGTGCAAGATTTAGTTGGCCCATATATACGTTCCATTTCTTTCCTGTATAATGCTCTGATTTACTCACAAACGCCCCAGATCCTCCTGCGGTTAACAAGTCCAGGAATATAGTTATAAGTGCCTTAGTTGTACTGAGCCTTTTCGTATAGATCCGGAGCAAGTTGCGAAAGTCGGGATGCTGACTCCTCAGAGCTAAGCAAGTCAATATCTTGAAGTTCCCAGAGCCACGGCATCCCAGCTCTCAGCACTTTCTTCAAGAGACTGCTTGGAAGTAGGGTGGCATTCATCGACTGAGACGCAGCTCTAAGGGAAAGTATGGAATCGACGGGAAGATGATTGAATATCTCTAATCGGATCTCGGGTGGAAGCTTGCTAAATATATCCTGTCTCTAGCGTTCTCCCGGAATACTGGACTCGAGGAAGTGCCTTGTATGCTGACTCCGGGCTATACTCATTATGAGCGACAAGACCAAGATGTCTTCTCCAAATGCCGACGGGTTGTCGGTTGACACTAATATGATTCTCCTACAGTGTTATCGAGAGGTAAAACACAAACACTCAATAGAATGGCTCACCCAGAAGACCTGAAACTCAAGGTATCGAAGGCTTTCTTGGACCTTCTCCAGGCATTTGATGCAGCAGAGCAAGCCCATCATCGCGCCCACCATCTAACCGGAAGTAAGAAGGACATGAAGGTGGGCAGCGAAGTCTAGATTGGTAGATTTGGTCAGCAGGCTTTGAACATGTACTACAATTTTCTTCAGTATAGAGACATACTAGGATTGATTGGAGTATCTTGTCGCGATTATGAGGAACACTGAAGACAATGTAGGCTAATTTGCATGATTGTGCGAAATTATACGCTTGTCTTGTAGAATTAAGACTCTGGTAAACCAATTCTAGAATAGGCTCTTTTACGGCCTGTGAGAATGGAAAGACCCAGAGTCTGGAGGATTGAAATAGTCTATTCTTGGACTTCTGCACCGATAGAATTCATGGAGTTGATAAAGAGAGTAACTGCGTTTGCCAGAAAAGTGAAGTAAACGGGTTTATAATGCCAAGGAGTTCCCACCAAAACAGTCTGCTTGGAATAGAGGACCGAGGATTTATTCGTCCTATTACACTATGTATTTCGTTAAGGAATGTAGACACTTTGGCCTAGGATGTACAAGTACCTTGGATTAGACTCGGGGATTAGTAAATTTTGTGCTTAGTTTGAAGAACAGCTCTTTGAACTTGCAACAGACATTTCCACTACTTTCATGAACTTTCCTATGCGTTTAGGTCGAATCAGTACCGAATTGAATATGATATGCGTCTACCTTAGATCAGACCTCAATACAATTTTTATCGAGAAGTTCGGGATAATCCAACCACCTACCAAGCCGTGAGTTATGTCTCGCAACCTATGGGTATAGTAGGACGACTCTGTAAACACGAGAAATATATAGAACGGGGCCAACCAGTAATAAAATGGACAAAGAAAGGCAAAAGCGAACCCTATGGAGATTGACAAGATCAAGTGGTTTAAGTGACCTGACCTTCTGTCGACTCGCAAGGCGCAAGCAGACGGTTGCAAGATGTGATATATCAGTTAAGACTAGGGTATCAGGAAACTATTTCAACCTGTTCTAACCTGGTCTTGAATAGATCAGCTCCAGAATGAGCCACTTGCAGGAGTTTTCAATCAACTTGTTTTACTGTTTTCTCGCGCACCATCTCAGCCCTCAAACCAATTACGAGCAAGATACTGCCTAGATTTTTCATGTCACCAACTCTCCTAGTATCCCAAGCCCCGAATCCATGCAATGTTAAGAAACCCAGGCGATTCATCCTTGCCCAGTGTGTTGTTTAAATATTTGGCATAGTTTCCGCTGTACTCGGCAAAAGTAAGGTAAATCTCATGTCGGTCTTAGGAGATGAGAACACGACTAATTTATCAGTATGCGTAAGACATAAATAATAGTAAAGAAGGGCTTACTAGCAACAGCTACTTACAAAGCCATCAGGATCAGGCTCAGATTTTATCCAGGCAACCATTTCAGCTGCTTCCTGCATTGACATGCGTACTACTTCTGTTGACCTCAACATTGCCTTTACCTCCACAATCGCGTACGTCTTCAACTCTTCGAATCCTCGCCTTCGAGACACCCGTCAGTGCGAGCTTCGAACGAGCCACGTCCAAAATTGGCCACGATAGGTTTCCGATACAACGCCCAACAAGAACCAAAGTTACGGTGGATAATAAAAGCAGCATTTAGAAAGTCAATTAAGGCCGTATTGACAATTTGTTCATCTTTGGTCTTTGGGTAGTTGAGAGATTCAAGAGCTCTTGGGGTCCATAAGACCTTTCCCCGGGTGGAGTGTCCTTCGCTGCAATTTCCTCCCCGGGGGTATCATCGAACTCGACCTCTGACTTGGTGTTGGGTGTATTTGGTTTCTCGTTGGGTACATCGAACGAGAGCTACTTGATACCCGCCACTATATTCTTCAGCTGACCGCGGGTGCGAGGCGGAGTGACAGCAACATTGGGCCGAAATATAGCATTTGCTGGGATGTGAGCGACCTGCTTTTGATAGAAACGAGGCAGAGCAAACGATCCCTCCCTTAATTCACCAGAAAAACTCGCAAGATAAGCAGTCCACAGTGGTACAATTCTAACATGTTCGCTGCATTCTTAGTTCATTCATCCAATCCAAATTTCGCTAGGTCAAGTTTGTGATACTTCTGCGATTTCCACAGGATGCGAAGCATCAAGTATTGCTCCTCTTGTATAGTTGAGGCCGAAATAAGGTCAATGGCATGCGCCGCAACCCCAGCCCCACCAAGCAAAGTAGCGCTCTTCGTTTCGGCTTTACCACCTCCACCCTCCACGCTCTCCACTCTATCTGCTCAGTCTGTTCCATCACCCGAGTCTTCTTTTCCCCTTCCACAAAGTTCTCTCGTAGATTCATCATGCCGACTAGGGTGAAAGAAGAGATACTCGAAGCGCGCACACACTACCGTTCAAAGCTCCGAACGATCAAGGAGACAATCTGCAAGCTAGAGACTGCTCACGTCGACCAGCATGACGCCGAAAGGGCGGGTATTCAGCAGCGCTCTATGTCTCTAGAATCAAAATCTGGAAAACCCTTCTTCTTCATTCCATACCAGGAGGAATACGTGCTTTCAATCGATCGAGACTTCCCAATCTACGACCGCGATGTGGAAAACCGTTTAAATGTGGGGAACTCCATTATTACATGCAGTGTTGCACTGCTGACCAACCATACTCAAAAGACGAAAATAAGCCTGAAGGCGTTCGCTTCAGGTCGTATGCATGCCCTAACCCCAACCAGATGCCACTCTGATGCCTGCTAACCATTCATCCTCTAGGATGACACAGCTCAATTCGGAGCCCTAGCTGAAGTACACAATCACTCCTAGCAGGTGTCCCTCATGAGCCGTTGCCCCACATGAAATGTCTCATGGAGAGTGATGTTATTGGAGACGATCGACTACTTCGGGGTGAACTCATCGCCATCATAGAAATCATGACCGCTCGGTTGAACACAAATTCCCTCCGCCCGCATACGGTGGCTCCTGTGGGTTACTGTCCCTTTCTCCGAGCAAGGTGTATACATGGCATGCCATGGTCGGGACTCTGCTAATAGAACTATTATTCAGGTTATGGTATATGCTTTAATGGGCCCACAACACCTTCGTGTACTAGAGGCCTATTTCGATGGCAAGAATCTTATCATTGGACAGACAAAATTGTACGATATGAGGCAGGGAAATACAATAACGATAGAGTTAACTTATCCGATGGTGGTTGGGTTTTGCTGTCGGTGAAACAAAGTCGATTAGAGGGGGATCTCTTCCTTAGCTTTTTTAGTATTGTGTATCAGGAGGAGTTTCGAGGCGCGTCTCGGGTGAGGGCGATCTAGTTTATTTCTTCGGCGCACGATGGGGTCATTCAACGGTTCGTTTTGACTGTACTTTGGACGTTCTTGTAGGCTTTATTGGACGTTTATGGCGCACGGCTATTATGTTCTTCTGTGGCCATTATCTTAGTATTACGCATATACCTCCTATCCCCTGCAGTTTGTACAGTGATTCTCACTAGCAGTGAAACGATATATTCGTACAAAAGAGTTTTGATAGTGTCATCACTGCGTATTATATCCTAAGCCTTGCTTAACTTTTTGTAACTTTATGCCGTCCAGGTCTTACATACCTAAACTATTATAAATTCTTCAGTAACTATTTTTTTCTTAGTGCAGTAGCCTTAGATAGTGCAACTGCTACTTAGACGACCATCTCGACATAAAAGTGCGAGTTAACAAGCTCCAGCCAGCCCACTAGCGTCTCGTAAGTGACCCGGTGGACTCTCTCTAGGCCACTTGAGTCCGATCATAAAGAACTTCAAAGCTTTGTTGTGAATAACAGTGTCGCATTACTCTTCAAAACCAAAGTATATACACATATAAAATTTTTTGATACCAGAGGACCACAAGAAGCTGTGAAGCCATACCTTAGTTTGCGAGCTGCAGCACCAGCCTTCAATAAGAGTGAGGCTGTATCAGCATGCCCCAGCTCTGCTGCAAGCATCAAGGATATATACCTTATATCGTGATCAAAATCAACCTGGGCCACAGCTTGAAGCAAAGCCCTAACCATTTCACCAGCCCTTCTTTCACTGCCTGCGTAATGGATTCTGTTGCAGAGGAGCTTGTTCGAAGATGACTTTCCACAATAACTCCGAAGTATCAATCAAGGGCAACATATAAGAAATTTTGGAAGAGGACATACCATGCACATAAGGTAAGAGGGAAGGCGGAGTAAGAAAAAATGTATAAGGAG
>ML732557.1:0-11262 GCA_009176345.1 Aspergillus leporis | reverse complement strand
AAAAAAAAAAAAAAAAAAAAACCATGGAATCAACAGGCAAAAAAATATGTGGTACAACACAGTACAGTACATATTGAACTCAAAAGTCAAACCTATAGATAACACAAGATACCTGGGAAAAACCCGTTAAAAAAGAGAGAGAAGAGGAGAATCTAGGAGAATATAAATCATGTTCAAGTGTATATCTATATAACACGCACTACATATAAAACTTAAGACCAACCACCCGAGGGGCCCTTGTTATCAACACCGATGGCCTTCAAGAAAGGCTCAATGATACTTCGTTTCCTGTCTTTCAATGCTCGCCGTTCCTTGTCCTTTGTTGGGGCAGGGACGTCGACAGATATAAGGACACTGGAGAATAGACCCGCTAGGGCGGTCTCCACGGCTTGTCGGCGGATGGCGAGGGGATTAGCGGTGGGTTCGGGCATATTTGATGACGATGTGAAGGTGAGGGTTCGTCGTCGGAGGTTGCCTGCAGCGGTTGTGGTTGGTGTGGATGGTGGTTGAGTGGTGGTGGGGCTGGCTTGGTCATCGGATGACTTTCTGGAAGAGTCTCGGGGTGGTATGGACGTTACTGGGGCGACTTCGTTGGCGATGCGAGCGAGCATGAAGGTGACGAAGGTGAATGAGACGCTGTGGGCGGGGGAGTATGCGAGACTCTCTAGGACCCAGGCCTGGGATTCTTCCCAGGATAAAGGAGGTGCTTTGGTCTTCTCACGCGAGAGAATTTGTTGGTCTAGATCGTGCCAGACGGAGGTAGTGACGATGCCGTCTTTCAGCGATCGGAGGAAGACTAGTAAAGTCTCGCTCAGAATCTCTAGACGTTGGAGCGACGGCACTTCGGGTGGAAAGACATGGTTGAAGGGTTTATTAGTGTCCAAGGCTTCCCGGGCAGATGCCAGAAGGGGCGAACGCTCTTCTTTATCTGTCAGAGTCCATGACTCCGGCTCGAAAGGCCATGCAAATCCGTGCGGTTCCCTGGCCCACGGTGGCGAGTCTTCGGTCTCACCTTTAATCATGCTCCATTCGGCAATAGCACGTTCACACAACTCCGATATCGACTCTGTCAAGCGGAAAAGCTCCCGCGGAGCTGAAAGAGGTATTCCCACGCTATCTTTCTGGCATGCTATTTCGGTAGCAGGCAACGTTCGCGCACCCGCTTCTGGCATGACGGTCAGTTCTTCCAAACTGCGTCCAAAGCAGGTAGACAGCCACTCTCCATACACAGGAATAAAATGGTCTCGACCGTTAGTCACACGAAGGACCAGGACTTCTTCTAGCTTCAGTTTACCATCATTAAGCAAACGCGCTAAGTCAATATCTCGAACAAATGCGATGACTTCAATGGTGGTAAGCTCTCCAGGATGCAATGTACACTCTTGCGAAGGTGATATAGACAACTGGTCTCCTGAATCGTCACGGTGCGGGGGCTCAATATGATAGTCAAGCCAAGACGGGTGAGAATGAAAACCTTTTCCTTGTTCGGGTTTTTCAAAAGAAAACGTTGCAGGCACGCCGCTGGTGTTTGCAACTGTGAGAAATCGAGTGATTGGTACGTCAAAAGGTACTTCACCAAAGTCGAGTGCGTTTGGATCCTGCGTTTTGTCATTACTGGTCTCATGCCCGTGGTTGTCTACTACAACCGTCAACGCAGGTCGAGACTCGTTTTCAGCCTTATCCAGCTCCCGAACCACCTCCTGATGAACCTTAGCCTTTAAATCAGGTACAACGGATTCGTAAGTCAATGTGAAACCAGCCGCTAGAGGCTTGTGGTCAGAGGAGAGTATCCCCTGGTGTGATATATAATAATCAAGCTTGAGCGCCTGGTCAGGATCACCCCGAGAATCAAGTGAAGCATCGTCACTACCTTCGTCTTTGGATGGGTCGTATTCATCTGCGCTATCTGCGCCATCAATATCTGGATCGTAGTCGAATAGGACGTTATCATCTGCTGCGGCCTTATCCAACCCTCTGGCTTTCATTTCCTCGTCCCGTTTCTTAGCTTCAGCGGCTTCTTTGACCAATTGCTCATGCTTTAACATATCCTGGCGTGTACGGTAAAGGATCCTATCGCACCAACTAGGTCCTCGTTGCTTTTCGCTCGAATCGAACTTGGCGACACTTCCCACATCATACTTGTATGTTGGAAGGAATGAGATATTGCCTTCGCGCCATCCTTCATGGAAGGCCTTTTGTTTGCGCTGTTGCAAGCGAAGCTGATCGTGAGGGAGTAAAGATGATATAGTTGTTTGCAGGGAAGCCGGGTCGGTGTGAGGATCCGCATCCTCATCGCCAACTGGCGGAGGAGCTTTACTTGTGTCATCTTCCTGTTCTTCTGGTGATTGCTGCAAGTCCTCTTCGTCGACTATATGTATTGACTTATGTGATTTGTCATACTCGTTCTCCGTATGTCTAGCAAGAACTTGTCGCACATCATCCCCAGGTATGTCTTCGAGTCTATAGTTCAGATCTCCGAACCAGAAAGCGAAGTCTTCTTTCCCAATGCTCTCCGTAGGCTCATCCCTAAGCGCACTTTCGGTATCAATCGAGTCGAACTTCGCGCGTTGCATAATTTGGGAGGCATCCCAGTTTCGTCGTTCCAAGCTATTACTATCCGATCCAGCTGCCAAATGACAATTAACGAAGACAAGGCACGTAGTCTCGCCCAACATCAAGCGCGTTGCCACAGCGCCTTTATTGCCCATGTACCCGAATAGACCTGTACCTACGTTGGTACAGCTGACCGATGATACACTCTCGGCAACAGAAGGAGACGCATAAATCAACAATAGCAACCCAACCAGCTGAGACTCTGCCACGAGTTGGTATCCTGAAGGTAGAGCATTCTGAACGGCGGCTTTCCACCGATTTGCTGGCGCCGGATCAACGTAGGGCCTCAAGGCCTCCGCAGGCGACGAGACATCCACAATCTCCTGTAGCCCGAGAACATAGAGCCCGATCTGGTCGGGATCTGATCTAGATTCATCATGAGAACCATCGGCCCTTTTATCGGGGGTTTCTTCCAGGCCAGAGACCCGTAATCCGGTGAGCTGTTCGCATATACCCTCCCGTTGTATAAACCACTTCCCGATGTCTTCCTCCGTATCTGAAATGGCAGCTACATTCCATGTTCCGACTTTTATACGGATCGACTGTTGGTTTATATACTCTGCTTTTCTTGATTTGACGGCTTGAGGAAGCGATGAGGGGTCCTTGAAGGCATCTGGAGACGATCCGTTAGAGGGCAAGTCATCTGCGGCGGCACCGGGCGGCGACTGCGACGCGCGCTGCTCAAGATCTGAAACCATGCTGGAAAGAGACACTCAGATCCTCAGATCGGCTATAGAAACTTCTTTCATCGCTTGCGATGGAGAGAAAACCAAAGACAAACTAAGTCCCCGACTAATCCGAGCCTTGAGGGTTGGCAGCTGTACAAAAGCGCGCGGCGCAAAAGAGCAAGAAATGATTGAGGTGAGGCGTGACAATCAGAGTCAAAGGCAGCTCAATATTCATAGGTCGAGCCAGTCAAATACCAAGTTCCTGTCTGATCATCACGCGCTTCGCTGTCGGGAAGTATAAGAGGGTGTCGAGAGGGGTGGATTAGTCCGGCGGTAGGTATGGATTCCGCTGCCGATACCGAATGACGACAACGATAACGAGGATAGTGCGGAGCCGGTCAAGTAGGATAACGCAATGGATTCTTCCAATCAAGGGAATAGGGAGTAATAGCTGAATAGGTGGATATGGTATCTAACAATGGAATTGACAGGAGCGGGAGAAAGCAGGAATGGAGTGGATCACAGGTGAGCTGTGCTTTTACTCTGACGGACTTAATGTTTGTGGGGGCCGACCGACCGCTTCCCAGAACGGAGAGCTTCTGCACTTAAATCGCCTGAGCTTTTTGCTTCTTTCACTAAATCCACCATACAACACCTCACTAGTCGCTATAGCTCATTCTTTGGTAAACTCTTCTTTCATTCACTCTCTCAACTCCCGCCGATCGCATCCCTCTAACTTCCTCTTGTCCTTCAATCTCCTCCACAATGACAACCCGCAGACCCCGTCGACCAAACAACAACAATTTTCATCCCAGTCACCCCCAACCCTCCGATTACGATTCAGACTATCAGAACTACGTCTCCGATACCCAACAACAGCAAGAAATACCCATGCCACCTCACCCCATTCGCTCCAACGAGGAGCTGAACATCGCCGTTCTCCGCCGTCACAACCCCACTATAACCTCGATTCTCTCTTTAGCGCCTTACGCCGTCATTTATATCTTCAGCCCGACCACCCGACAGTGGGAAAAGACCGGAGTAGAAGGTTCTCTATTCGTTTGTCAGTTGTCGCAGGGGCCTCTAGGAGAGGAACGATACAGCGTTTTCGTGCTGAACCGGCGGGGTCTGAATAATTTCGATATTCCCTTGACGGATGGGGACAACGTGGAGATTACGGAGGAATATGTGATCCTCAAGGTCGATAACGAGTCAGGGCTAGGGATGGAGAGTATTAATAACGTCAATGGCAAAAGCGCAAGTAATGGCGATCTCCGTATATATGGTCTTTGGATCTACTCCGAGCCGCCGCCCAACTCGACGGCCGAAACACGCAGTATCAATGCTCAGGTGATTCGGGAATGTGCCGTTCATGCAGGCCAGAGCTTGAAGCTGGCCCGTGAGCGACTGGAAGCAACTCGCCAGAATGGTTTGCATGCTGCCGCTGCCGCTGCCGCTTCCACCGCTGCGCCTGTAGATGAACTACAGACGAGTGTTCCCATGGGACGCCAAGTATCTTTGAGAGATCTCTTTGGTCAACAAAGGGCCCAGGATGATGGGTGGAGTACTAGGGCGCATCATCTTGGTCCTCAGGAATGGCACCAGCCTGCAATGGGTGGCCCGGTGCCAAACCCACAACCGCAGCAGGATGTACTAGGTAATTTATTTAGGAGGGCCGGACTAGCGTACCAAGGAGGTCCTTGATCATGGAACCTCCACTATACTTGCCTATATCCATCTCGAATAATGTCTGTTAGAGGCGTAATGTCATGACACTTGCGATACCCATGATATTTGCACGATGAGCACAGATTCAATTGGAACCTTCATGATATAACGGGCAGCCATGCATTATATTATAGATTAGCATAAAATAATATTTAGAAGTATATCCCTTCTGATTTCCCCCTCCTCAGTCATATTCAACAAATCTATACATAGGCAGGCATAGTCCCCACCAAGGACAACCCCCAAAGCTGTACATAACCATCCATCCTTCAATCCCTCACAATATCCCAAACCATATCCGCCACTTTCTTCGCCACAACGTCACTGTGCTCTACAATCCACCTACATCAGCAAATCGCAGATAAGCAAATAAAACGGGGCAAGAACTTCACTCACTCAGGACAAAAGCATGCGGCAATCCCTCCTCACAAACTACCATCGTCGGCCCCCCTCCCCTCAACTCAATAATCTCGTCTCTTGTCCGCTCTGCAACCCAATGATCATCACGACCAAAGTAGAAGAACAATCGCGTGACTGGATCTTTCACATTCGACATTCCCCAGACGTCATCGCTCCATTTGTCAGACGTGATGGTTCGCATCTCGTCGGCAGCCATGTGTCTGCTTTGTCAGTTTGAATGGTCCTTCAAGACTCCTTAGAGGGTAGGGTAGGGTAGGGAGACATACAACGCTTGCTGTACACCATAGCCACTCTTTAAAAAAGCAGCCGTGGTATCGACTATACTATCTGTGGGAGAGCCCATGTAAAACTTGATCAGGGATCGCAGAACAGCACCGGGGATAAGGGCCGTAAGGATCCGGACCAGAACGCCCACTACCACCGCTAACTGGGGTATAAAGGATAACAAGCGCTATGTTAGATCATTAGCTACAATTTTCGAACAGATAAAAGAAATGGCTAGGGGGACAAAGGATAGAGTAGACCTACCGTCAACTTCTGACCAGACGGCGACTTCGCGATATCAACAACAGTTGGAAACAGCATGATGCCACCCACGATATCAAAGTCAACAGAAGGTGAAGCACCGTTCTTCGAACGCTCGCGATGTCTACGCAAGATCTCCATCGCTATGTAACTCCCCACCGAATGTCCGACTAGAATCAATTTAGGCCTTGCTGTCGGGACCTTGTCAGAAACAGTTGGAAACTCGCCAGAGCCAGCAAGGAAATCATCCAGTTTGCTCTGGGCAAAACATATCTGCTCTTCGAGGTCATAGTATTTTGTCTCGGACCGTGCAGACTTTGTAAGTTCGAATCCTCCCAGGCTGTGTCCGTAGATCTGGAAAGCGTGGTTTTTTGCCTGCTGTGAGGCTTGCCCTTTCAACTTTTCTGTGAGGAGGGAGAGGAATGTATGATAGTAACCAATTAGACCTGGGTTGCCAGATATCATGTAGATGGTGATGGGGGATGATAACGGGTCGGATGGGGATGCGTGGAAGAAGCTATCCGCGGAGACGCGCGACTGTCGATGAGAAGACATGGTGTTTATGCCCTTGTGGCTGAATATGGTAGAGTTCGGTGTCTTTCTATAACTTACACATATCGAATTGAAGTATCTTAGGTGAAACATGGGACTACCTGTAGTAAGGTATGGGAGTAAGTACATTCATGAAATAGATCGGAGAAATTGGAGTTTCCGCTGTGCCTCGGCACCGATTACCATCATAAATATCTACTTAAGTCATGACAGAGTAAGTCAAAGCTAAACTGATGCTTATTTAAGATACGAAGTCTCGTACATTTTTTTTTAATGCATTTGCGAAAACGCAATTCGATTGAAGACAGCGAGTTACTGTGCTGACAAATATGTGCACTAATACCTCCGAAAAACAAAAATATCGACTTTCTCAACAACTCGCTCAATCAAACGTTTCCCAGTCATAATATGGTGGTACAGAAAGAAACCGAGATCTTCCATAATAAGACCTCTGAAACGCAACCATACACACACAGAGAGTGATTCATCGCAATTCGTCTCATTAAGCCGTACTCCATTCCTATCAACCAGAGCTCCTTAAACCCCATAGATTAACAGAAGAATAATACAGAAAGCTCCAGTTATGCCAAAAACCCAGTGGAAACGACCCGACCATCAGGCGCAAGAGGCTGGCAGTGCGCACACTAACTACCTCTGTTCCGATTTCATATAGCTTTTTTTTTTTTCGGCCAAGCATTTGACAGTGCAAACTCTGACCCAGGAGGTATTTGAACGAACACTGGAAGAGAAATAAGAGAAAAATGGGAGAAAGAAACAAAGAGGACATGGTAGCTGTACACCAGGCCAAAGATTTCGATGATAAAAATGTAGGAACAAGACAGAAGTTGCAGGTTTCAGATTGACTAGAAACCTAATACATGATATCTAAAAATGCCCCCCACCCAAAAAAAAAGCACAAGGATGTATAGCAAGCGAGAAGGGAATCATACAGAGATATGCTGTGAATCAAAGAGAGAGAAAAAAAATATAGAAAGAAGAAAAAACCATCACTTCATCTGATATCTAGGAGATTGCCGTAAAATGCAGATGAAAACTCCAGGTACTCTGACAAATGAGGATTATGCTTGCAGGAAAGACCAGTCATGCGACCAATTCAATGCTATAAGGGACCTTGAGAGGATATTCATCCACTTTCACCGCCGTGATCCTCGCCGCGGTTCTCTTTCTCGCTGCCTGGAGTATCTGTCACGGAGTCTGTAGGGTCCGTGTCCGAAGACGGTTTGGGGCTTAGGTTAATAGCTATCCTTTTGGGTGCTGCACTACCAGTCACGGTTCCTAAGACACTCTGAGTTGCCCCCTTGTCAGTAGCTGACAGTGACCCAATCGACATGCTTCTCCTCTTTCGTAGTAGGCCAGCGCTTTCAGAGTTACTACTGGTCGACGTCCTTCGTTTCGGCCCAGAGCTGAGCTTAACCAACTCATCATCGTCCTCCTCCTCACGCCGGCGCTTCTCTGACAAACGCTCCGGGGGTGTCTGCACGGTCGATGAAACTGGAGTCGACGGTGCTTCCGCGGCCGGTCCAGCGTCAGAACCTGGAGTGTCTTCTTGCTGTAACAATTGTTGTTGTTTTTGCTCTTCACTGCCCTCGGGTTTAGTATCCATGGCATCGTCATCGTCATCATCATCTGGATAGTCAACTAGAGGTTTAACAACTGGTGAGGCAGCGCCGTTCTGCATCTGAGTAGCCATTGTTGCATTGGCACCGTTATCGTGTTGCCACTGGGACTGTTTAGTTTGCTGATCGGTGATCAATGAATATATAGTTAAATGTCTTACCTCTTCTTCATCATCAGACGTGTTAAAATACTCTTCCTCTGCAGCATCCATCTCCCTAGCGCCCTGCCAACGCTGTCCGTTGGGTGGGGCTCGACGAGCTGGCGTTCCTTCATCTTGGGAGTAAAGAGTAGAGTCTGCCTCTGCGCCGTAGCCCTGCATTTGCTCGTAGCGAATGATCAGATCCTGGAATGTGCTGACATAGCTAATATTCTTGAGCTTTTCGCCGTATTTCTCAACCACATGCAGAACGATCGGCTTGATGTTTTCTCGTTTAATGAATTCAAAAAGTTCAAGGCAGGCTGAGTTAAGAAGATTATCGCGTGGCATTGTCTCATACACAATGTCAAGAATTAAACCAAATGTGTTATTGTGTGTCATCAACGCTTGGTAGAAAGTGTCTTGGAGGCTAATCAATGTGCGGAAGAACTTCAATGCGACTTAATAGAAGGTAAGCCGTTAGATACTGAAGCAGAACAATTCACTGGAAGGCTATCTTACTCAATTTGAGGTGCTTCTGGGGTACTGTGAGTAACTGAGCAATCCGAGGAGCAAGGGCTGCATTATGGATGATAGCACGACTTCTGTAAAGATGTTGACGGACAAAGAACGTGAGAATATCAACAAGATGCGCATATAAAGCCACCTCCTGGAATGTCAGGTCATTGACTGTGGAGTAAAAACAAGTTAACCACCACATGAACAAGCTGAGGTTGGTTCTGGTCAACAATACTCACGGCTAGCGCGGTTCTCGAGGCGTTTCAATGGCATGAATAGCCTCTTCGCAGACTCGTCGAAGTGGCTCTGGACAAAAGCATCGGAAAGGATATTAGGACGTGGCTTCGAGTAGTGTTCGGGTCCAGCCCGGCCCATGGTGTCCTGTATGGGAATCTGGGGGTCTAGTAGAACCTTGACTGCATCTGCAAGTTGATTCTTAACACCGAGATCTGACTCTAGGTGAAGTAAATCGATCAGCGTATCAGTCAATGGCATCTTTTTCTCATTAACGGCTTTGAGCATATATCCACGCATCATGATAGGGTCATGGTCGAGCAATGCAACTAGAATATCAATCCCGGTCGTGCGCATAGCGGGGTTGAGGTGCTTTATGGCGAAGGCGATTACAGCAAAGAGGCCATGGCTGATGAAATTTGCAAAGAGATTGGCGCGCGCTGGTGCCTGCAGGTTTTTGGCAATGGCTGCGCATTGGTGGAGGAACTGCACGGCATCCTCCTTGCGCTTTGCATCGGCATTTCTCGGATCGAAGACCAAAAATAACTCCTTCAGGAAAGGACCGTTTGATTGAATATGGTTTACTATTTCGACCTGGTTAAAAAAGATCAACGAGTTGAGAACTGAGAAAGTCGGGTCGTCCAAGATTCGAGCCAGAACTACATCTTTCAAATACTGTAAGCGCCAGGTGTAACGGATTTTGCGACGGATGAGGGCGTCTTTGATCGGGACCACTTCTTTATAGCGCGACTGGTCTGCGAGGTATTGTCGATGGTTGGCCTTGTGTGTAGGAAACTCAGGGTCGTCTAATGATTCATCAGCATCCCTCTAACACGAGCAAACCTTGTCTCACGTACATTCCAGCGCCCCCACAATTCCTAGGATGATAGGGTCTGTAACAACAGTCTCGATAATGGTATTGTCATTGAGGAGGATGAGGGACTTCATAATGTTGCAGAGACGGTGAAGGTCCGGGAGACTCTCAAGGTCTTCTGCCACTGTGACCAATGGTATGAGTTTAGGGATGTACTCTTCTCGGATAACAAACTTCGACAGTGCGTCTCGGCCAGCTTGGGTCATGCTAGCAGCTCTCATAACATGATCGATTTCGGGAAGGTTTCCAAGCTCGGCCGCGGGCAACATGATGGACTGGTAGCTTTCGAGGTCGTCGGAAAACGCATCGTCTAGTGGAAAGCTCCATGTCAGTAACGAAGACCAAACGAAGTGGCAATCGCAGAAATACGAGCGACTGGTATCTGACCTGCTGCTGCCAACGTCGTAAGATGTTGTTGAACGCCATTGACAAAATTCCTTTCGTGTTCATCGTCAGTCAAAATAGGGACAGTGAGCCACAAATGCCCGAGAACACTCCTACCAAATCACGGCGCAACCCTCAGCCTCCTGAAAGCTCAATGCCATATCCGTCCCATTGGGCTCCGTCCATACTATTAAGGTCTCTGGTGGCGTCGCACAAACATTAGTTTCCGGGTAGAGTTCGCGGTGCGGAGGGTGATGAGAGAGCGGAACCTTGCTGTTTCTGGTATCCGTCATCCTTGGAGATTTTCGTCTCCAAAAGTACCCGATCCGGTTCATCTTCAGACTCGACAAATATTCGCGGTACGTCCTGCAGGAAATTGGAGTGGGGAAGTCAGCGACTGAAATAAATGTTTGAAGCGCGACCCGTAGCGTTTGCGCCCGACGACCGATGTCGCGCTGGGTGGACGATCCCTCATGCGATGAAACTTACGTCTAGGATCTGCCCAGTACAAAAACCAGTTCCTCTATCAAACCAGTCGTTATCTCTCAGTTCGTAGACCTTGACCCGCTTGCGATCGCTGGGCGGTTGCACCTCAAACGCCATGATTTGGCAACAGGGGGAGGTGGCGTCTCGTCACTCCGGGCCAACTCAGGAACGAGTGCACCGGCGCGAAGAGAGCCCCGAAGTAGCGGAGAGATAAGAGTTAGCCGCTGCCTTGTCCGGGATTGGACAGGGGGGTTGGGGGCGTCAAAAAGACGGAGAAGTATGATGGGGAGGTTTGGAATGGATGGAAGGGAAAAAGATGGGCGACCGAAAGGACAAACAAGTCAAAGGTGATAACGGGGATGGTGTTCTTTGCTGCTTTTGCTGCGGATGATGAATGATGATCCTGAGTTTGGGTCGGGACCACCTGACGGCCTCGGCAGCGGTCGGCCGCTATTTTTCCTTTCTTTCTTTCTTTTTTTTTTTTT
>ML732555.1:0-11309 GCA_009176345.1 Aspergillus leporis | reverse complement strand
CAACGATTAGAGGTAAACATAACAGAAAGGACCCCCAGTCCCACCAGTAGTATCCAGCAACTGCCGGATAGTCTTCGGAGGAGCTAAAGCACTACTCATATCCACAAGATCATCCAAAGTAGCATTCGTCGGGTTCTCGACAATACCAGGGAGAATAGTCGGCCCATTAACGACATAAGTCCGCTTAACAGGGTCCAGGTTCTGCCAGGTCCAGAACGCCCGATCAATGGCTGCGTGGTGCAAGAAGAAAGCCGGATCGCCGGGGGAAGCAAAGAAATCCTAGAAACCGTCGGTGATTAACACCATGCAGGTATAGAATGAGGAAAGGCCAACTTACACCACCCGGATCTCCGCCAATGGTATAGTGTCCACCGCTGTGAAGACCCAAGAATCCGCTCGGGAAGTCGCCTTGCATTGTTGTCTCGTAGTCCCAGATATCGGTCTCATTCTTGATCAAGTCGACGACTTGCTCGGTTGTGGTCCATTTTGCTGCTTCTTTGGAGATGTCGCGGCGGAGACAGCGGGGGTTGTAGTTCAGGCCTGTGCCGTTTTGGGCGACGAGGCCAGGGATTTTGAGACTTGGGAAGACTGGTCCGAGGTTCACCTTGAAGCTATTTTGGTTCGAGATTAGTGGATGCTATGTGGCATGTGGGGAAATTGGGAAAACTCACTCCTTGAAAGGACCGGATGTGATACAGCCGCCTCCATTTGATGGGGGAAGGAAGATGCCAGGGGCAGCTTCGGTGCTATTGTGAGGTACGAATGATCCGTCGCCGGACATGCTGTAGTCGGAGCCATCGAAGATGGGCGAGTTGACGGGATCGTCGGCGTACTTGTTCCAAGCCCAGTAAGGCTGAGAGCCGGTATAGCCGCATTCGTTCTTTAGGGCTTGCTCGTAAGCCCAGGTGAAGTAGCGGTGCCAGGTTAGGAAATTGCCCTGTTTGGTATTAGCGGGCTATCGCCTGAGTATATTGGTTGAATTGGGGGCTTTGTGCCGTTGAGTGAATAAACATGGTCTGGTTGATATGCACAGCAACGAAGTCATCATAGCGAGTACGAGCTCCAGGGGCAAAGGAGGGCTCGGACTTTGAAGGCTTGGTCGATAGGCAGAGCACTGCATCAATGTACTCTTTACGTTCTTTCTTAGAAAGAGCTCCCCTGTGAAGGAATAATTCAGTTATACTTCGTCCATGCGGTTAGAAAACTCAAAGGCGCATACCATTCTCTGCGAGCTGACGCAGTGAAAGGGGTACATGTGCTGCTGGCTTTCGGATCGGTGAAGTGATACAGGATCTGGTTCCCGAGGGCCTTTACAGCAAGCAGATCCCATTCATCTATGGTGTTGGGAGAGGCTGCTGCAGGCGATAGGGCTGCAAGAGCTGCGATGATTGAAATCCAGCCACGCATTTTGATGCTCACTTCTTCCCTGAGAGTGTACCAAAGCAAGAGGGGAAAATGTCAGAGGGGTGAAGAATAAGAAAGAGAAGAGACAGGGTAATGGTTCTTTTTATTGCCTTTTAACTAGCCGTCTGCGAATACTCAACGACTTCGGTAGTTTGCCGACTAAAAACTTAGCACGACCGGGGACACATCCGTCAATTGAGGACCCAGAAGGTCATACGACTAAAGCGTTGGAATTATAGCACTTTGTACTTTCCTGGTTGTCGCTTCGAGACTCAGTGGAGAGTCAATGCACCGGCAAAGATATTGAACGAGACTCGCAATACGGAAATTAGTCAAATAATATAAATTAACACTAATCTGGGAGGGCATTGTCCGTGGAGAAGCTAGAGTATACCGAGAAGCATGTCATATCTTTAACTGGGTTAAACAAGCCGTGTGTTGGCGATGGCAACAAGGATCTGGTCACAGCATTTCTTAGGGGGAAAGACTATGCACGCCTATACCACCACATGGTCGATCTGAAAAAGCAAATAAGGAAGAAAGACAACCCAGAAGGCTCAGGTTACAGCAGACCAGTCGAACAGTTGGCTAGTGCGAGCAGGGATCTCTTGAGCTTCATTTCGCCTTCATTTACCCGTCTCGGGAACGAAGGAATGGCGGAGATGGCTGTGGAGAAGCCAACGGATCCTCCGGTGCCAAGGCCATGTCTTCGTTTCAAAGCACAGTAATCTAGATAGTTAATACGTTTGTTTTAGTATGAAATGCCTATGGAGCAAGTGCTAAATACGGAGCAATTAGTCCGTTGAACCGTGGAGAGATTGGCCATGTTCTAGATGAGAGGGCGTACCCGTGCGCCAGATCAGAGTCAGCATTTAGTGTCTCCGATGTGGGTATACTAAGTATCTAGTCGACAGATTATTTATCAGAGCTTTTGCAGGGGAATGGACTCAAGAGTGCGTGTGCTTTAGTCAAGGAGAAATCCACTGACATATAAATCATCAAGTATACAATAACGGACAATGAACAAACTCATAATTTCCACCTTCACTTGCCAAAAGGACTACTGCCGCAATAAGTACCACCAAATGCTCCATGTCATTGTGCTCACCGACACACCATGGTCCATATCTTTGCTTTAGGAGGAATGGCCGGTTTCCCCTGGCTTCGGTTTCCGGATATCCGTGGAGTTCGTCCCCAGTGGCTCAAATGCTACTTTATATATCTCGTTAACATCTTGAGAGATACGTGGTCGACTTTATCTATTATTGGCCACCATTATAGATGACAGGCATATTGTAAGCGACTGATCATTGAAAAGACTTTCGTTTTCTTCGGCATTATCTATACATGCCGCTAATTCCCCAAGTCCTGCATGGTAATTATTGTTCCAATAGCTTGTGTCTCGCTTCGCAGTTCTCGGTTAACCTCCATAAGACTCTAATTTTATTGCCGACCCGGATGCGACGTGTGCCGTTCATAGTCCATTCGATATTGAGTGCTGTAGCAAGTGTCGTGACAGATTCTAGGGAGAAAAATTAGGGCTGTACTGACGATTCTTTAACCTCCGCTGGGTAAACCATATGAGCTTTCGGAGAGTCTCGGTCATACTTTCTGTATCTACCCGCTTGCTTCTTCAACGTCTGTGAGGGCCAAACATTCCTAGAACTCATATTTTGCTTGAACCACGAGTGATCCATTTTAGCTTCGGGGCTCCTTCGTAGACTACAGCAACACTCTGTTTGGAAAACGCAAAGATAAGAGAGCCCCAGCTAGCCATCATCCGTCACTCTGTCTTATCGAGGCAATGCTTTCTGCCGGGCTCTGGTCCATGTCTTTCCCTGGTCATACATAGCCATTAAGCTGAAGACCCATGGCCGAGCGCAGCACCAGCCAAAGGACATAGAAGAAGGAACTGCTTTTAGGCGTGCCGGATAGAAGGAAGAGAAGAAAATATGTGAGGAATAGATAGAAAGAGAAAACAATGTCTTCTACGGCCAAAGTGTGATCCAAGACTTGGATGAACAGCCATCAAGCTTTGAAAAAGAAAACGGGGCCTTTCACAGCCAGTTTTAAATAGTCATGATAAACAAGAATGAACTGTTGTGTTCCATCTCTCATGTCTATCAATACATTTACAATGTTATGGCCACGCACCGTAGTGCCAAGCGGCACTAAGAACAGACCCTAACTATCTAATAGTTAGCACTACTCACTAGTTCTAATAATCCCTGTACTCCATATATTAAAACTCACATTATTACCCGCTCGATGTTACCCTGTCGGCTCAACATCGGAGGACTTACCGAATTGCCACTGAAGTCGATCGCCCACTGCTATCAAAAATTATCTGTGCATCCACATGGAAGCCTGAACACAAATGTAAATAGCTGACCCGAAAAAGAAAACAGAGAAGGAAAGGTAGAAAGAGGATCGAACTCCAGAATCTTTCCTTTGAGGTTGCTTTTTCTTGTGAGCAGTGTGTAGATGGTATATCCCCATGCTTAAAACGGCAGAGTTAGGGCTTACGGTATGAACACGAAGAGCGGGCGGGGAGGCCTGGTACACAACTGCTTTATTTACTAGACTTCTCCATACTACTCGTGGACAATATAGGATCCTTGCTCTATATCCCTGCTAGTTTTGGTTTCAGAATTAATTGTATGCAGCGCCGCAGGCACCTTGCATAAGTCTGTTGGTAAACACGGCCGAAATCTAACACTCCAACCGAGGGTCTCCCGTGGTTAGAACATGTCGGTTGGTGGGATTAGATAGACAAATGGAAATGATAGTAACCCGCTCCGAGCTTCTTCTTACCTAGGGATATGAAGGATTTGTTTATACAAACTAGTTCACCGGGATTATATCTCCAATTAGAAGAAATGCCCCTGCCACTATGCGTCTCGTCTTGAATCATGCAAAGTACGCTAGTACTCCTTTCTAGAACTTATCTAATGCAGACATATTGTAGTATGCAGAGACGCAACTCCCCTTGAATAGCTTAATTCATAGTGATCATGGAGATGCTTCTTTGTCTCCTTCAAAATCATGACATATATCGTACATTCTGTTGGGGGTCTGCTACCGAGACAAGTGGCGTCTTCTTCGGTAGACGATCCCATTGACAGTCGAGCTCCACATATCCTGGCCATTGTCGGAGCACTGACAGGTCTTTCGGGTCTATTAGTCGCATTGCGTTGCTATGTGCGCCTCTACATCTTGCGGAAGTTCCTCTCGGATGATGGAGTTATCGTCGCAGCTTTGGTAAGTGATACATCACCGGCTAGATGTTGACTACATCCTATATATGTATGTAACAAGTCTTCTGACGGAGTATGGAATTAGCTATGCGCCTGTGGCGTCCTGGCTTGCTTCGTGGGCGAATCCTATCATGGGGTCGGCCGTATTTCCTTGGACATCAAACAGGACGATTTCCAGGTCCTCAGCGAGTATATGTTCTACCATGCTATTGTCATAGTTTTGGGGATTAGTTTGGTCAAGGTCTCGTTGGCTCTCTTTCTCCTGCGATTTGCATCCCAGAACAAGATCCTGAAAAGGTTTATTATTGGGGCGCTCGGTGAGTTTTCTTTCCAGGCTTTCATGTCGAATGGGAGTCGATCTAACAAATGCAGTGTTTCTAATCATCTTCACCATTGCATGTATCATGACCCTGATCTTTCAATGCCTTCCCGTTAAAGCTGCTTGGGATTTCTCAATAAGAGCTAAATCCAAGTGCTATTCTATGAAGACCTACCTCTCAATTGGGGAGTTCAACAGCGGTATGTCTTTACCATTCTCACATATACCCTATCATGGGAAGTGAAGTAACTCACGACTTCCCTTAGCAATCAATATCGTGACTGATTTCGTATTCGCCACGCTGCCTGTGTTCATGTTCTATAAAGTCCAAGTAAATAAGCGCACTAGGATATCGTTAATGGGGATTCTCAGTCTTGGTTATTTGTGAGTCTCTTTTCCCTCCTCCTAGGAACTACAGCCACATCTTCCCTTTGACTAAGATATCTCAAAAGTGCCTGCGCGGCCGGAATCGTCAAGACAGTTCTTCAGAGCCAAATTTTCGACGAGCCGGATCCATACCGGTAAGCCTCTACAACACTCATGCATAACCTCCTCTTGGACAATATCATGTACTAACTCAGAAACCCCAAAACAAAAGCGACTGCCAATACCTCATATGGAACTGGTGCGTTGAACACTCACACCCCCTCGACCTAGCCCTAAAACTAACCGCCACACATAGCGTCGAACTAAACGTCGGTATAATCGCGGCCTCCTTCCCAACCATCAAACCTCTCGTAAAGTCTCTTATCGGGGCAACAATCAGTTTCACCAGCGGCGGACGTTCCGGGAAAAGAAACGGCCAGGGCTATCACGCGCAGTCGAGCTATATTATGCATTCTCTCCAGCACAACAATCGCACAAATAACGTAGATGGGAAATACAGTGTTCAGATTGGGACCGTCGAGCAGGATCATGGGTCTGATGGAGGGAGCGAAGAGAATTTGACGCTGCGGCCGACTCGTGTGTCTGTCTCGAGGATTGTACAGACTACGGAGGTGATTGTGCATAGTGAGGAGAGTGGGGATATAGGGATTATGAGGATGGGACCGACGAGGACTGTTGATGATCGGGTTTAATTTCTTTTAGTTTATATGGAGTTATGGAAACATTTACAGAGTATAGGGTTAGAGTCTTTTTTCTGTTTCCGTTGGGGTGGAAAAGTTTATGTATTAGGCCATCAGATCCATTATGTACTGTACAGTGGGTGTATATTGTCTAGTATTTGAGGCAGCAAGAATTGATGGATCCTCGAATTATTCAAATCCTCAAAAGCAAAGAAGGAATGCAATCCATTAAGCGCCTGAAGCTCCTCGCCAAAGAAATGGCTGTACCCCAATGAAAAGGATCACGAACAAGCTCTCATAAACAATAACAGGAAATTACAAGTACTCAAAATATAATCCAGAGAAAGGGAAAAAATGGAACAATATTACTACTGAGACAGCTTCTCTTCTTCGATCTGTCTTCGTAGATCGGCGAGGACCTCCTTCCTGCCGGCAAGGTGTGTCTTGAGTCCCTCTACTTGGTCGCCAACGGTCTTGACATCCTCTTTGAGCCGTTCTAGATCCTGGCCATCCTTGGACCTGCCCGTGCCTTCTCTTAGTTCTCGAAGCTCGCGCTCCTTGTACTCTAGAAGCTGGAGTGATTCCTTCTTGATCAAAACCCAATTTGGCCTGCCATCACCTCTAGGCTGATCCCTGCGCCCTTCGGAGGCTTTTCTCGCAGACTCTAGCTTGGCGTCTAACTCCGCCAACTCGCGCCTTAAACGAACTTTTTCCCACTCCTCATCTTGGATGGTATCGCTGAAATCCGTTCCCTTGGGAGTGTAAGATGACTTTCCTCCAACACCCAAACGACTCAAGTACGTATCTCCGAATTTGGCTTTCCGGCCAGTTGGCGTCTCCGTGTCACCATTTGCACCCCATCTCTGCGCCGGACGAGCATTATCGACCTGGTAGTCAATCTTGTTATTTTCAAACGAGGCGCGGAGAGAAGCAGGAACAGCGCGAGGGATGCGATAGCCCTCGTGTCGGTAATTCAGAATATGTAGGAACGCAAGGGTGGCGTCCTTATTGATAGTATGGGATGCGGAAGGGTTCACCAAGTTCCACGCAGAGCGGATGTCGGTATCCGGGACATCAAGGGATTCGTGGAGTGGCCGTAATGATTCAACTGTATGGATTGGTTATGGATTAGCTCGTGCCCGACCCGTTTCAACGGATGAGCACTGACGTACATGCGATTTCACCACGATGGTTCCTGTTGGCGTTGTATATCTCTTCGTATTTGGCTTTGTCGCTTGGGTTCATGTACCAGTCGAATCCATCTTTCAGTCCAGGGGTGTCATCTTCATCTTCTATCCGTTCGAATTGTTCTGGACGATCGCTCAATGCACGGGTTGCGTGAACTAAATGAGCTTTGGATTCAGGGACGAGCCAATCGGGCAAAGAAGCAGGGACGGATTGTAATTCCTAATCACGATTGAGCTTTAGTATTGGCTCGCTAAAGTTATTGTGTATGAGGTCAAGAGCTCTCTAACGATGCTAGGAGGAAGAAGCCGGGTAGGAAGAAGTGCGTAGGAAGGCGGCGGAGTAATAGGGGACATACTCCATTGACCAGGTCGAAAACTAGTCGCATAGCGACACAAAACTCCTCAAAATCCAATTCCCCATCATTGTCCACATCGGCTAAATCCCAAACCTTTTCTAGTTGCTCATCGCGTAGTCGACTATTCCTGAGCACCGAGGCAGCCTGGGAGCTGTTCAGACGGGGTTGGCCGTTTGATAGTGTCGAGAAGATCTCCCAATATCTTTCAATCTCCCACTGTTCAATTTTTTTGGTTGACATGATGCAGTCAGCTCAGTCGATCGATAGTAATAGCGCTATTCTTAGGATCCAGGCAATGGGCGGCTGTTATAGATATTTAGACTGAATGATGGAATTGTTATTGAGCAGTTCCCCGTTTCGGGCATCCCGCCGCGGGCTCCCCATGGAGCATCCGGATCATGTTAAATCCGGGTATATGCAGGGAAAATGAACTACTTATCCATGACCCCATTTAAGTAAATAGTATTGGTCGTATGTTATTAAAGTCTGGCCTCTTTGTTTTATACAATTTAATAGTATCTCAGTATGTATCATACAATTGCTATGAGACTTTCACAAAATCTATGTACCGTACCCATATTATTATCAACGTCTCGACAACAGTACCCGGACCGTGGCAATTCCAGTTAAACATGAGCATGGACACATTCAGTTATTCTATATCTCGTTCAGGACTCTTTCTCTTTGGGAGATTCTTTCTTTTCCCTTTTCTCTGCAGCCCGCTTATCCGCCCTCAGCTTCTCTTCGATCTGAACAATGGCACGTTCAGCTTCCAAAGCAAGCTCCGGTGCTTCAAGGATTGAAGCCAACTTCTTGGCATCATCCATCCGGAGGAGCAACTTGTCGTCACTGTTCTCCACGTCCTCCACCATACTTGAAGTTGTCTGTTCAGGGCTGGTCTTGTCCAGTGCCCGCGAAACCCGCTTCGCGTATAGTCGCTCTAGTGCCGGTAGCGATATCGGATTCAATAGGTCCTTCTCAACTAGAAATTCTAGGTGTTTAGATCCGTTCAGTGCTGCAGCCAGTCAGTAGATGCAACACAGATAGGGGTTATAGAATAAGCGCACCCCGCAAATGTGACCAGCCTCGATATACAAGGTAAAAAAAAGGGATGTTAGGGATTCTGTAGTTCCAGCGTTAGCTCGGCTGCTTGGTATATATCGACCAACCACGCAACTTTCTTTTTCTGATTTTCTTAAAAAAAATAGAAAAGAAAAGAGGGCGTGCTGTGGAAGAGGTAAATTCACTTACACTGGAATCAGTCCAATTGGTGCTGTAAAAGGACTTGCGCCGAAGCTCCACCACATCTTCCTGCGATGTAGCTCCTGTCTTTCGGTAGCAATTTTGCGTAAAATGGAATTGAGCTTTTCTGTTTTGATCGCATTTCCCGGGAAAAGCACATCTATCTTTTTCGACCCGTGTAATTCATTGAGTCGCCGCTGGGCATTGAGTGAAGGAATACTCTTGAGCCCCCATTCTTCGTAGGGAATACGCTGTTGAACGCGATTGCCCCAAGAAACCAAATGCTTTTTCCAACCCTTATCAGCTTCCTCCCATTTAGCCCATGTTTCGGCGGCTTTGGATGTAATCCGATCAACTATGGAAAGCTCCTTGGCATGGTCCCTGCGAAGGGGCCGAGCATATATCAGGGCTCGTCTCGTCGAGATCGGGATGACGAAGAGTCGCATCGCGATGTCTGCTGCTTTCTTCTTTTGTTCTCTTTGTCTTCTCTTTTTCTTTAGTCTCGGGAAATTCAGTTAAGGAGCACAGGGTTGGAAACACTGCCAGGGTGAACACCACTACCGATCGACTGGAGAAAAGAACCGATTCAAGGGAGTTTGTGATAATGGCATTCCTTCTTCTCCAAAGGATTGTAAGATAAGCTCTTGCTCTAGGGATCTTCCTTTTCGCCCCTTGGTAGATATGACGAAGAGCGACAAAAAGAAACAAGCTGATCTGGTAGTTCGGTGGATGATGTTGTTTTTGTCACGGGCGGGTATTGAGAGACGTCATTCCGCACCCGACCAGATGATTAGTGCCGTAATTAATCACGGAGCATTTCCCAAGAAGGATAAATTACTTTTCTAGGTCTACCAGCCCATTGGATTGAGTTGAGTAAACTATTAACACGGAAACCGACCTCCCTTCGTGTCTCCCAACCACCCACAAGGCTGTAATCGCCGTGGCTTTGCACTGTATTGGGCTCCTACTCTCATGACCCAATTTCTCAAGGGGTCATCGAGTTACTCGGTTTCCTGAGAAACGCTGTGTTCTCGGGCCTGAGGGGGGTTTGTGAGGCGATGCAGACTAGATCCGTCGTCTTCCCAAAACTTCCGACAGCCGACGCAACCTCGTCTGGAACGACCCATTGCACTAAAAGGCAATGGCACAGGATGCGCGCATTTCGCGCTCTCTTCCTCCAGGCCCAGAACCGGCCTTAAATGGCCAACTGCGAGAGAAAGAAATTAATACAGAACAGACGTCTGGACCGCCTGATCTCGGTCAAAGTGGGCAGAGTATCGATGACCGATTTCCTGAACCTCATCGCCATAGCGCACTAGAACCGTCGCCCAACGTTTTACGTACGCTGGAGGACTCAGCGACAGAGAATGGTCAGGGTAACGAATGGTCAAAGAAGAAACCACGAACTCTTCCAGGTGCGTGACATACTCCGCCAATCCCGGGCGCGTCCATGGGGAGCGTTACTGATATCGATATATGCAACAGGTTGGATCGGGTCGGTGGAATATCCAGAAGATGAGGGTGAATCCTCTGTTACCTCCCGGCTGCTACCCCCCGATGAGGCTGTTGTTGCACAGCATAACCACTCGCCATATACGTCCTCGAAACCGAATTATTCAAATAGAGGAGGGAGCCTCGAAGAAGGGCGTGATGCAGTGACTCGTGAATCGCGCTGGAAGAATTTCTCAAAGACGACCCGCTACCCTACAGAACCCGGTCTCGAGGAAAAATATGTGACACCCGATTGGCTAAATGAGAACCATGGTGATTACTCGCAACCATGGCGTGGACAACTCGAAAACTGGGGAGGCGAGGATACAGAAGATCCTCTGAGAAAGAAGCGGCGGAGAGAAATTTGGTTCAAACGCTTCCATAATACTCTGTTGAAAAGCCCTATAGTTCCCTTGATTTTCCGCCTGACGGTGTGGGTCTTCTCTCTCACTGCTCTCGCCCTTGGAGGATCTATTCAACGCCTATCGAATGAGTATGTGCACCCCCAGGGTCCCTCTGCACTGATGGCTATTATTGTTGACGCCGTGGCCCTGGTTTACCTAATATATATCACCTGGGATGAATATACTTCAAAACCGTTGGGTCTCCGCTCCCCATCAGCCAAGGCACGGCTTGTTCTCTTGGATATCTTCTTTATTGTCTTCGACTCTGCCAATTTGAGTTTGGCCTTCGAGTCCCTGTCCACAGTTAGTGGCGCATGTACGCAGGGGGAGATTAACCAGCAAGTAACTCCCAAAAACGACATAATATGCGACCGACAAATCGCACTTGCCTCTGTTCTACTAATTGCCCTTTTGGCCTGGCTTACAACATTTGCCATTAGTGTTCTTAGGTAAGTTTCTGATCTTCTACTTTTTTGACAATGTGCAAGACTAATCAATTTGTGGCTTAAAACAGACTCGTAGAGCGCGCTGCTAAGTGATGATGTACCTTTCCACTCCTTTTCTTTTTTTTTTTTTTTTTGG
>ML732554.1:0-11323 GCA_009176345.1 Aspergillus leporis | reverse complement strand
ATTGGTGAAAGAGGACTTCCTTGCGGGATCCCTGTTGGCGTCGGAACCCGTTCGGCCAGGCCCTCAGGCATGCGGATCCGCGTGGACCGGTTAGACAAGAACGCTCTGACCCATGGGATCACCTTGCCAAGCCCCCGCCATTATCGTTAGGCTTATCGACATTAGGTTGTGGGACGTGCTCGGGGTTGGCTCTGTATCGCACATTTGTCTTGAAGTCTGGGTGTTCAGACAATACAGGAAACGGTCCTGTTATCCCTCGCTTGACATAGGATAGCTGAGCGCCATAACTTCTGATTTCTTCCCGAGGTCAGTATATGTGACAAGAAGATCAACTATATCAAGGGGCATTTCATACCAAAATCATTTTCAATGGAATGACTTTTCCAGGGTTCAACATCGCTAGTGGGATTGGTAAAGACTGGAGAAAAGAAACTGCCAACAGCCAACGCTGCGAGGAGTTTTGGTATATCCCAGAGCATTGTAGACAAGGTAATGATATATAGTATCTTTAGTCAAGCTTTACCGTTTCGGGCTAACGATGCTGGTGGTCAGGTAGTTGCTCGCCATTATTCCTGGTGGTGAAATACGATTTATATAAGTAGAGATGTATCCTAAGGCTACCATATTCAGGAAATAGATCTCAAGCGAGGTGCTGTAGTCTGTCTAAATCCTCAAAAACCAACAGTTTATGGAATTCAGCTGCCCACCGGGAGAGTGATTGGCTGTCGAATAGCCACCGGCAGGGATCAGTTTTAGTGGTTATTTGGCCTGTACAAAGAGTACGTATGCGGTAGCCTTGCCAGGCAGCAGCTGCAGCGCCTGGATATAGGTACTATACCATCTAATGTGATCTTAATTATCAAGATATTAGGGAGTGTAAGGCACACATGTTTCAATCATATTCTTTCTAGGAGATATTCAAGGTAACATGTGACTAATTCTACCTATAGAGATAAGGAATCTAGCATTAGCTTTGACAATAGCCAGTAGGATGCAACCGCTGGCGAGGTAGAGATGCTGCCCCCGGCGCACTGATCCAATTGCCCAGGAATAGATTCTTTCCTAATTCTCTCTTCCACGGGGGACTGATGTAACATGTTGGTATGTCAGAATACTCCAACGTCCCGGCCTTTGTTAGTTCCAAGATATTAGGACCCTTAGTGTTGGATATGCAATTTAACATTGCTCCAGTAGGATACAGTATATCGCATATTACCCCACTAGAAATGTGCAGCTGACCTTATATACATTATTTCTAACAAGGATACGAAAATACCCAAAGCTATATTGCTATTCTGAATACACTCTTAACTCCTAATCATAATTAGAAAGATCCAGCCTAGCTATGCAACCTCTAGAGGCTCAAGTGTAGAGTATAGTCCTAGTACAAGTCCTAGTGCTCAGTGTATTCTAGGCGGATAGATTCTGTTATTACGGTGCCACTCCTAGCTAATAGGGCTCGGGATTTGCACGAACACATGCCACTCGTTCTATATATGAAACAAGGAAGCCTGGGCCATATATGGCAGCTAACAAAGAATCTAATGCTTGGTTGCAGACAATATGATACTCCATCAAAATAAGGAAAGTGTTGGTGACTGTAATCTAAGGAAGAGAAATACTACCTGACGGGCATAAATAGATCTTGGATGTCCAGAGAATTTATTCCAGCATCACATCGTTCTATATTCTATTATCAAGTCTATCAACACTTAAGATTCTACCACAAAATGAATACTAATTTTCTTTTTACAATCTTTACAATAACAATTACTCTTGTTTCCTCTACTGGCGCTGCTCCCGCACCGACAGCCGACGAGGGCTTAGTTATTATTGGCTCCCCCTCAATCAAGACTGATTGGACTGAATCTAGTTTCTTGCAATGTGTTAAACAGCTAAATGGCTTCAAGTCTGCCAACATCGTGGATGATGACATCGCCCTAAAATGCCGTGGCGTGTATGGGAATGGTGGCTCGAATCTCCTCCATGGCCGCAGTGTCAAGGCAACCGATCGCTGCCCAGCGCGTCCTCTCCCCTCTACCTCAGAGGTAGTCGAGAAGCATAGCTGTGCTAAGGACCTCCCAAAGAACTTCGAAGAAGCGGCCCCCTTTCGTGCAGCCGTTGACACTGTCTGCAATGATCTTGTTGGGAGTTTACTGAATAAAGGAATGAATCATATTACTCATCGCTTCGCGGATGCCTCTACCAAGTCGGCTTCGTGGTTACTGAGAAACAAGGATGTTCTCTTGGAGGTAACAATGAATCTGACGCCCCAGACCCGTTCTGCCCTAAAGGCTGGCAAGGTAGTCAAAGCTACACTGGATAACCTGTGCAAGAACGGGTTGAGGGATTTCGGCACGAAGGACAAAGGATGTACAAACGAGTTGAAATACTACAAGAAGACTCTTGGCATCCCGCATCATGGTATCCCCTACGACCAGGCTACTACAACAGGCGTGACTGATGGCGTGGTTGATTTATTTGTCAATAACGCTAAGGATCTATTTGGTACTATTAACCTGTCCTGGTCTAAGCCTAAATAAGCTTGACATCTTGCTTTCCCGATCGTGTTTCTGGACCTACAAGGGGTGGTGATAGTTACATTGATATCATGTGCTAGTTGACTGTCATATTTAGAATCTGTGTATTGTCCAAATATCCAAAGTACATATCTATGGCAATTCTACGTCCTGTCAACGCTAGATTTCAAATGCTTGTTGATCACCTGTTTATATTTACTTTATAGACCGAAGCTCGATGATGCACACAAATAATGGTAGGTGTAAACTGTCTTCAAATATTCCTTAAGAAATTAGATATACTTAGGCCACCAGCAGAACATCACGCCGGTTACTGTTGACCATCAATCTGTCCAGTCAGGCTAATCCAGCATAGCGGGATATCCATTTCCACTTAGTTGAAACAGTGATTATAAGACAACTTATCCAGAGATCGATGTCACTGATATATTCCTCAGTGAGTATACTAAGGCCGGGGAGAGCAGGCTTTCGCCAGTGTAGTACCCGCCGGTTTTCATTATTCAACATAGGTATCACAAAAAACACGCAAAGAATTACTATGGACAAATCCAGCCATCACCATCACTTATACTCGTTAAATCTCCGTTTAAATATTGGCCTGTTTGAATCTGACGCTCATCGGCCCTAGCGTGTAGCTACGACTTCACGTCAACTATTCCGATCAATTCTACGTGACCTGAACAAAGAAAAACCCCCCTATGATTTCTGGCGACCTGCGACTTCAACGTATATGTGCCCCCCCCTTGTGGACCAATAGGGTCTGGATCGCTCCTGTCAGAAAGCCAGTGGGATGAGATCCAGGGGTGGGCGGCGTCCAGTCCGTCCAGCCATAGGAGCTCGCCCGCTGGAAGGCTGCATCAGGGTCAGAGTAGGGACCCGATGGTGCGAGCTCTAGGACAGCAGTAGGCCCAAGTGTAAGTATAAAGTGAAGCCATGCTCCTTGTATCATAGGTTAGCAGATTATGCATGGAGGTATACGCAGTTGTTAGTAAAGGCATGGAGGAAGAGGAACCTACTCAACATTGAACGCTCCTGCTGGGTATCCGCAGTAGTAACATGAGCCTTGTCAAATATGCCCACCGAGCGTGCACGGCCGGTCTCATCCCGCAAGAAGTCCAGCAGAGCAGCTATAGCGGTCCATATTTCCACCATTTTGCAGAGCTCTGATTTCGACAGCTCTCCTTGATTGCCTTGCGCAAATCCTGCTGGTGGTATAAAGAGCACGGTGTTGGCGTCATTAGCATCAGGACTAGTACAGCACACTGATGGAAGATCCGGCCCGAGGGTATCCCCTTGGAGCCACCGGGTTTGACCAACGATGTCCCACTCCCGGCCCTTCTGACTCCCGAAGAGGTGACAGAATGTCCAGACTCGCCAGATGGCGGCATCTACCGTGGTACCCAGGCCACTATAGGGGTCCCGGAGCACCGCGATCGTATCTGGGCGTAGAATGGCCTGACAGTGGTCCAGGATCAGAAATTTGATGCGGGTCAGGTTGTACAGGTTCCGCGTATAGTGCCGAAGGTAGAGACTTGCCTCCAGAGACTGACTACCCGCGAGCGGCCCCCTCTCCCAATGTATCTCATTCACCTGCAGAAGTTCCCATGCTGGGGGAGAAACCTTCCATAGCGTTGCTTTCATAAGCAAGAGCTCATTTTCCTTAAAGGCCTGGTAAGCTTCCCGGTTAACCAAGGCCATGGAGAAAAGGTCCTCCAGGCAGTTAATCTCCCACAGGATCCGCAGCATAACCGGTATACCAAGCGCTGATGACACGCAAGGTGTCAATGGCCGGCCGTCAAGTTCATGAGTGCTGCACCGTGGTGGTGCGATCACTGGAGCTGAGGGGATGGACGCATTAATGTTAGGAGGAGGCAGTCGGATGTGGGTTGCAGGAGCGAGTGAGAGAGGTACCGCCCCTTGCTCGCAGGGCACCTGCTGAAGGCCATCCAGTAGCAACTGCTGGGCCTGCTGCAGGAGATTGTGAATGTGTCTCTCCTGGTCTATTTCCGCAGAACCGGTGAGGTAGACGGAGATCCGTTCCTCCACCAAGGCGGAAAGAACACGTCTCATGCGGTCGACTGGCCTGCAATGGATCCGGCTCGGCCGGGTCCCTGGTAGTGTGCTTGTGCCGGGTGTGGGTTCCGATAATGACTGACGTGTGGGGAATTCTCCGATTGTGTTTCTGCTAGGAGGCTCTGGTAGAGTGGAACTGGAATCAGGGCGCAACAATCCCCGGTGTGATGGCCATGGCAGATGGAGGCGCTGTAGCAGCCGACCAAGGGTCCTAGGACGGAAGCCCGGTTGATTAGCTGATATATTTGGCTTTGATGGTTTTGTGCGCTCCGTATCGGCACGGCTTGCCGATTGAGCCGTATCTGTTCTCTGGCGCGGCAACCATCCGATGGCTCGCCAGGGCTGATACAGCCTTGCAGCCCAACCGGCTGCTTCTACTGATGGTAAATCCTGCCCAATAACCCCGGGTACTGCTTTTTGCCTTCCAGCATTACCTGGGCGCTCTAGTGCGAGGGGTGATATGTCGCGCACGAGGCCAGCCCGCTCGAACGCTTTGTCGAGCGCCGCCAGATGGTAAGGAAGTGGCTCCACAGGTAACGCTCGCTCCTTTCCGCCACGGGCCCGAGTTGGTGCGAGCGGTGGTACGGGCGGAAGAGGCTTGTTAATTACTTGCCGAGGCAGATTCCCAGTATAGGCTAATACACCAGGTGATGCTTCGGACTTGCACGGACTGACTGCGCGGTGGAGTGACGACGGTACGAGCGGGGCGGGATAGTCCTCGGCTACCTTGGACAAATGTATGTCTGGATCTGAAAAACCGGCTGCGATGTTGGAACGCCCCAGGATACCGAGGCCAGTCAATATTGAACTAGATCCGGTCGAGCTTGCTACCACAGTCGGGCTATCAAGATTGAACACCGAGCTCCCTGCGCTGCTGTTTGGCTGGTGGTTTAGAGTAGTGCCGTTTAAGTTGTCATCTTCTTTGGACCCCTTCCTCGACCTCTGCGGCTGCTGGGAATCCTGGCCGAAAGCTGCCCGCTTATCTAGCCGCTGGGGTGGCCAATTTGGCTTGGACATGTGGGCGCGCGTTTATAAGAGGGTATGGTGTATAGCTAATTTCGAAGGGTCTAGGGCAGAGAGAGCTGAGGCCTGACAGGAGCGTCCTCAGTGCTCGGCGGTCCCCGGGAAGGAATATATACTTCAACCTCTCTTCTTGAACCTGTTGCTGCTTTTTCTGTCCGCTTCCATGATCCGACTCAAGAACAATCCGGCTTAACAGTCCCCCAACGGACTAGTCTAAGGCAGACATTATTTCCAAATTACCAACATAAATTGGTGTTGCGCTCTAATTATTATTGGTGACATTCCGCTGTCGGAGCTTCCCCAAGAGGCTCCCTAGGTGCCTGCGGAATGACCGGGGTGGAGCAGGGCACCATGGCAATGTCCTCTATTTCGGTCCGCAGCTAGATACCTCCCGCGGAATCGGTGGCGGCAGGATAACCAGCACTAAGCACTCTAGCGCCAGTACCAAGTTAGGAATGGGCGCAGCTTGAGGCCGGTAACATCGGCTACTAGTATCAGAAAATATCTCTCCATGTTACCCTTACCAGCACTTGCCGCAGCCATAGTACCCTCAAACTAGAGTATTTGGCTTCCTTTCCCTCTGGTCCAAACCAACATAAAACGTTTATCCTAGGCACCCGCGAAAGAAAGTTCCTTTAATACTAGGGTAACAGTGATGGTATTTGGAAACTGCCTTCTCAATATAGCGGCGTATCCTGGAGCAGTAATGGCTTAATATTAGCCCACAGTTGAATTGGAGTAGAGGAGAATACTACCATCGCGGCTTTTGAAATATCTACCTTTGCTTGCTTCCGGGAGAAGGTTATCTAGTTATCAGGAGGAAGACTGCCCAAGCTGATGGTGGATAAGTTATCAATATATCTATCAGTCTGTCTGCCGTGCATATACTGATGGGACAGGATAATCTATTCGAGCATGTTCCATACATTCAGCCCGCTGTAATTACACACGTGTGACATGCTGCACACTCTGCACCAGCGACGTGTTAAAACAGTTTTATCCTGTTGGGTACACCAGCGCGCCCAACTGAAATGATAGTTAGCCTTTTAAGCAAAGGAACCATAGAAAACAATAAATCTGATAGCCAACTGGCTGGCACCGGGAACCTTAGATAGTTTTGGAAGAATATCACCTTTAGATTGGCTAGGATATCCTTTTGGCGTTTTTCTATCTGACAGAGTTGGAAGAGGTTTAGACCTATGCCTTTACACTTAAATATGTGCTGTCATTGCAGCCTGGTTGCCTGTGCCGCATGCATACCAGTATAGGTGACGAGGATATGACCCCATGCGCAAAGAATTCCTCTCCCAGAGGGCCAGTCAGGGCCCTCTACTTTGCCGCTGTGTATAAAAAGTGCGGGCTGCCGATACCTAATTGCTGCTCATGGCGTCCATAGCGGGAATCTCCGTTGGCCACGCCATGCAACGTTCCTATATATATACAAAGACTACACAGCCCCGCTTTGTTACTTCGTCCTAAAATACCCTAGAAAGTGAAAAAGCCACACCTTTCATGGCATATGGCGTAGGATTATCTCCTGCTGTATAGGAACCTGCCTGGCTAGCCAATTATATCTCACTATGCAGAATTTCATTGCTGTGGATCAAGCTTAGTGTGCGGGCTGAGATCACAGCCTAGTCTGAACTGATGTGTATGAGCCCGTCAACCGATCAATAGTATTGGGTAACCAGCAAAGTCTTCTATTTAAGACTAGTATGCCTAAACTGAGGTATGTCCCTAATCGTAATCTTGGAGGATATGGGGCTGAAATAAGTAGAGGGGTTGGGACAGGAGGGATCAAGTAATATAGCAGTAAGAATAGTATGAATCCTTTAACCAAGTACTTCGTAGATACAGAAAACTTTAGCTTGAGCTTCCATGAGGCGAGAGACCTCGTTAGCCCTTATATACCAGATTAGGTATAGCTAGAATCTTCTAGTAGCTTCTAGTCTATATATTAGAGTTTCATCACAGGGGTAGAGTGAGATAAATCAATATAGTTCGTCTTGACGGGAGCATACTCGAAGCTCGGCAGACACTGGGACAAGATATGTACTTCAACTCGCCATCCTGAACGTACTATTACGTTTCTTGTCTGGTCTCATGATTGTCTGGAAAATAACCTGGCTTGACAAATCTAGTCCGACTCGGATATTGCTTGATCACTAACACCGCTTGGTATCGCGCTCCCTCTTCTATTGGCGACTTTCCGCTGTGGGAGCTTTCCCGAGTAGAAGAAGAGCATGGGTAATAATAATATCACCTATCACAGTACATAGCCATGTGCCTCTTAGGGCGTTGATGATGGATGGGTGCTACTTGGGGCTACCAACATCTAGGGTGGTCGCCACTGGTTTCTGGAAGTATAGCTATCTGTTGCTCTTACCAACGCTTGCCGCAGTCATGGTATGCTCGAAATAATGTGTCTTGCTTTTGTTCCCATATGGTTTAAGCCAACAAGCTGTTACAGGCTTACAGCCCAGGCACCCATATTTCTCATACCAGATTAATGGTGGCGGCATTTGGACGGCGCCGTCTAAACACAGGGGCAAATCAATTTTTGTACATGGGTCTCCTGCGGCAGTAATGGCTTTGTGTTAGTCCAAGTTGTTGGGTTGAAACGAGGGGGAGCATCGGCATCGCGCCCTCCTAGTTAGCCGCTTAATTCCGCGCGGGGGAGTGGGGGATCCAGTGACCAACCAGAGGGTGTGATACTAGTTTGACTTGCAGCCACTCCAGGGATAGATGATCTAACTAGAGCACGTCCCATGCGGGTGATACGCCCTCCATCACGCATGCATCTGAGGCAACCGTTTATCGCGCTGTGATTATTTGGTGTGTTCTCCTGCAGGCCCCACATTAGCGGCGTGTCGGGATTGCTCTATATCTCGCATTTAACCCAGCCAGCGGATCAAGAAATTGTTGGTCTCCCGTAGGAATTAAGAGTAGACAATATATATTAGGGCAGCCTAAAATCTAGGCACGGAGGGTTTCAAATAACGTGGTGAATATGCCCCTTTGCATTGGTTTAGCCCTTCTTTCCCGGTTTCTACTTGACACAGTAGAAATAGTTTAGATTGTGATCACGTCCACAATGGAGTAGAAATAAAATGCTATAGGCGCTAAGGCACTACTAGCCTAGTTTTTCTTACAACACGGGACATCGTCCTTGTCTATCAAAGACAGTGGTGGTAGACCTTGACAGACCCGGCCCACGGCCCAAACCCATCGGCCCACGGGCATGCCGGGGATAGTTCGGCTGTAAGCGCCTGTCGACTAGCGGGTAGATAGTCGTCAAGCACTTGAGGGGATGGATTAGAGCGAATTGTATCTGAGCCGATGGTGAAGTGGAATTTGTCGATTTTGGCATTCGAACGTGTCGCAACCTTAACTGCACAACGTTTAACACGTGGGCCGAAATAATTCACTAACTGAATAGGACAGGGCACTGTATATGAGCCCAGCCAGTTACAGCACCAGAGCCACGCGGTGTAATATAAGAACCATCGATATTGTGTTCAACGTCAAATTTATTCAGTTGTGGCACAGTAACATTGCCATTGATGGAGAATATATGATGGACTGGGACTGCTGCGGTAGCCATATCGGATTGTCAATTGCTGGAACGTTGATAAATTAGGTACACAGATTGGCTTTTACACAAGACTGCAAATGATGGATGTGCTGGTACCAGTTAGTCTTATACCTCTCAGGCAAGTAGAACTTGGGAATAAAAAGATATATCCTAAAGACACTACCCAATTCAAAGATAGTTAAGTCTAATAGATTTGCCTAGAACATGATAAGGCGTCAACATGATAAGACGTCGGTCGGTAGTTATGATGTGTGGTGTATGATGTAAACGTCTCTGTTCAAACCATGTAATGGGTCATGAAACTCAAAGGAAAGAACGACAACAGATGCAGTCAACTGAATAATGCAGACACGTCTGAGTACCAATTTCCATCACTGGAGAGTAGAAGGCCGGAGGTATAACTATGGCTGCGAAGTCTATCTTCTCTGGAAGCCTATACCCTAGTGCGTGGTCGAGCCGGGCCCCATTCCATTTGTCCTTCTTAATGCCACGGGGCTTAACTGCAGTCCAGTCTACTACTACAGCGCGGACGAGCAACGAAACAGCTGAGGCTGGCACAAGTAAACTATTAAAACGTTCGAGACAAGCACGAGACACACCTAGGTCTTCATAAAAATGGACGATCGCTGCTTGCAGATGGTCCAGACCTATCCATTGTTTGTACGTGAACTTTATTAGCAAAGGGTCAAAATGAATAGTCATCTATGAATTTGCAATTTCAGAAATTTCAAGAAACGTAGGCAGACCGGCAGACCCATGATACCATCTATGGCAGCCGGTAGGGACATAAGACAAAACTATATACCAAAAACATTATGCGGTGAGGTATTAATTCGATTCGTGGGCAAGCCTCGTAACGGGTTTTACTCAACCGTTAAAATGGCTGACCGCAACTTATGTAAGGGACTCAACTGAATCAATAGTTGATTAGGTAGTCTATCACGAAGAGACTAAGCTAAAGAGAGGAAAAGAGAAGAAAACATGAAGCTATTGTGTTGTGTTGCCCTTATAGACAAAGGGGTCACATGACTACCACTTATTGTTGGAGCACCATGCCAAGCCCTGGGGGGGGACAGTTAGTTAGTTAGTTAGTTAGTTATATTTTACGGCCGCGGCTCACCGCCGAGGCGGTGGCCCACCATCCCCGTTTGGGGCAAAGGCCGCCAGGGGGTAAGCCCTGGGTGTCTCTAACTAGCTGCTGGTTCTAGTTCTATGTACATGTAGGGGACTTTGGCGCGTTTACATACCTGCCGCAGTCAAAGAGAAGAGGGCCTGCAGTAGCAGGAAAGAGATAATGCCAGCTGCATGGGTCCACCTACACGCCATGACCGATTCTGCCTCCACTGCGTATATTATTATTTTTTTTTTTAGGGAGAGAGAATAAGAAATAAAATGAAAAAAGAAAAATGTCCCATCTCAGTCTTGCTGAGATGAGGGGTGTCGTGGGCAGATATCCTCAAAGAAACGGGTCTTGGCTAGCCAGGCGGCTAGCCAAGCGGCTAGCTTAACTGCGCCTTTCGGAGTGCCTAGTAGATAGGGGATTGCTGTAGAGGGAGGTCCTGGGGGTCGGGGCATGCGTCTCTTTGCAACATGGCAGAAGAAGGAGTGGATTGGGGACTTTCTTGCCCCACAACGGCAGAGAAGGTGGGCGTTTTCATGGTTAAAGCGCTCATGATAGCCTGCAAAGCCACCATGGCCTGTAGGAGCTGCCAGGATCCGGGCCAGAAGGGGCCTCGGGAGCCTCAGCTCAGCGGGGCGCCAGGGAGAAGTGGTGATCCAGAGATCTTGATAAGATTTTGGGGCTGTGGACTGCCAGTGTCTTTGTAAAGCGGCTATAGCCTCTGTTTTAGCCTTTCGCCTTAGTGAGGCGTATGAGTGCCTGCTTGAAGGGGGAGGGTTCATAGCAGCTCCTTTCTTTGCAGCTTGGTCAGCCGCTTCATTCTCAGGTATTTGCGTGTGGCCAGGGACCCAGCAGATCCGTACGGAGCCGCCGTCAGTATACATAAATCTCTCCCGTGCAAGCCAGGTTGAGGCAAGGGCCCTGAAGGATTCAAAAACCCCTTGTGATGAGCCAGTGAATGGTGATAGAAGC
>ML732552.1:0-11665 GCA_009176345.1 Aspergillus leporis | reverse complement strand
GTTTCATCAGCGTGAGATACAGCTCGATATTGAGTGCCTCTGCCACTGTCGTGCGGAAGGCCCCACTGATCAGGACCGCGGCCCTCTTCTGGACGGAGGCAAGTTGCCAGACAATGTGGTTGCGTTCTTTGGCGGGCATACTCGCCTGGTGCGACGCGGCCGCCCCATAGAGCATCTGCGGGATGACTACCGCCTGGTAGATCCTTCTCATGGCCATAATTGAGACCCTCTATGTTGACCCAGCCAAGCCTCGCAATGCTACGAGGCTGGTCCCGGCCTTGGCAACTGCCTTGGCCCGATGTGAGGTAAATGAGAGCTCTGGATCCAGCTAGAACCCTAGGTAGCGTTCTGCTTCTTGAGAGGTAGATACCAGGGTCCCATTGTCTAGAGGTAGAGGCGTCCATTTGGGCTGTACTCCAGTTTGCGGGTTGATGAAGTGGAGCGGCTTGTACTTGCTTGGTGTAAACACTAACGCGTGTTTGATGGCCTAGTCTTATGCCCTACGACAGCCGACCTGCAGCTTGGCCACTGATTCCTCCTCGGACATACCAGCAGCCAGGCAACTGACGTCGTCGACCCAGCCATAGGCTACCATCTGCTTAAGAATTTCCGTTTTAATACTTTCCCTGGTTTGCTATTCCATGCATGCCTCGATCAGGCCTGCATTGTAGAACAGGTAAAGGATCGGTGAGAGAGGACTCCCTTGCGGGATCCCTGTTGGCGTCGGAGCCCGTGCGGCCAGGCCCTCAGGCATGCGGATCCGCGTGGACCGGTTAGACAAGAACGCTCTGACCCATGGGATCACCTTGCCGAGCCCTTTCCTAAAGAAACTGTTGTAGAAACTGATAATTGTAGCTGCTGTTGTGAAGTAGTTAATACATACCTCTGATGGCTCTCGGCGATAAACCACGGCGTCTTATTGTCGGTAGAGTAAAACATAACCTAGAACTCCAGCAATGCTTACAAGGTATGATTCATTATTCAATTCTATTTTTTATACCTCATCCATTCATCGAACTTGTCAGACTTTTGCGCGACCGGAGGACACTTTCGGAACACGATCAGACCAACTGGACAACTTCCGAGACTGCGTCCCGAATAGGACAAATCCAGTGAGACAACCAGGCGTATAAATGAAAACACGATAATCACAATGGTGTACGCAGAGACGGAAAAGAAAATAACTCAATTCTTCTACAAGAATTCGCTCGCCGAGGTCAAGATAAAGAAGCACCAGATGTCTGTTACCACACAAACGGTGCCCGCAGTCACGCTCAAGGGCACCAAGGAAACTGAGAGGAATCTCTCTCTCCATATCCGAGAATGTTTTGAATACTCTCCATATCGTGTGTTAAGTAATGCACTTTAGTTTCCCAATGAAGATCAGCGGTTCGGGTGGAATGTAGTTGCGCCAACCATCCAGGAGCTCATGACCAAATCCCAGTACGACATCGCCCGTCAGTACCAGCATCTGCTCTTCATCTATCGATACGTGCTGCCAGGACTGGGGCCCCGACCAAGCTCGAGCGGCCAGCCTCAATGGTACTCGTTCATGACAGACGACTTCACCCCGCTCGAGATCAGCGTCAACTTCCACGATAGTAAAGCCACCGTCCGCTTTGGTTTCGAGCCTGCCGGCCATCTAGCAGGCACAGAACAGGATCCTGGTAACAGACAGGCAGCCCAGCGATACCTGAGCAGTCTGGGACCGGAGGTCCTCCCGAGCGTCAACTTGAACTGGTACCAGCACTTCTCGCGAGATCTGCTCGTCGCCCCGGACAACATAGCTGCCATCCTGGCCAAGTTGCCCACCAACGAGCACCAGACGCAGAATATGTTCGCATACGGCTTCCGCGCAGGTCAGACCCCAATGCAAGCCTACATCATGCACCTCCTGAAGTCCCTCGAGACAGGCAAGTCTGAGGCCCGCCTGGTCTGCGACTCCGTTCTCAAGCTTGACAACATCAAGGCGCCGCTTGCCCCGGCCCTGGCGCTCGTCGAGGCGTACATTGCCGCGCACGAGGACCTGCGTCTCGAGGCGCTCGCCTTCGACTGTAACGATCCCCGCGACTCGCGTATCAAGTTCTACCTACGCACACCGCATACCTCCCTACGCCAGGTGCTCGATGTCTACACTCTAGGTGGCAGACTCAAGGACGAAACCACGCAGGCAGGGATCAAGATCCTGCGCGAGCTGTGGCCGCTCCTGCTGGATGTGCCGGCGGATTATCAGGAGGACGACCCGCTGCCGAAGTCGAGCCATCGGACTTCGGGCTTCCTCTTCAATATCCATATCCGGCCCGGAAAGACGTACCCAGAACCGCAGGTGTACATCCCCGTCAAGCATTACGGAAAAAGTGACATGGCGGTGGCGGAGGGGCTGGCGACGTATTTCCGGCGCCAGGGATGGAGTGATCTTGCCGATTCGTATGCGAAAGACTTGCGGTCTAGATTGTAAGCTTCCTTCGTCCTTTTTGTAAGATGGAACCCTTGCTGACGATTTTTTTCTAGCCCTTCGCATTCCCTCGACACGGAACTGGGAACGCACACGTACATCTCATATTCTTACAAGAAGGACAAGGGGCCATATGTGACAGCTTACTATTGTCCCAAGGTCTATTCTTATCTTATTTAGAGGCGGGATGTTATCTCTTTCGTTGTACCTTTTCTTTAGATTGAAATAGCGTATATGATATCTTCCTTTTTAGCCTCAGAACTTCGTCATTTCAACTGATTCTCGTTTCTACTATCAAACACTTCTGATGAGTTCATCATTGCTATAATCAATCTATCAAAGACAGTCAAAAGTATCAGAACTACGTAATGCCACTACTGCATATCCCCCAGAGCCACCTTCATCCTCGCACTCCACTCTTCCCGCTTGATCCGTAACAGAATCAAAGGTATCCCACTGAGTAGACAGAAGAGACAGGCTGCCGTAAAGGACCAGCCAGTACCGATAGCATCGAACAAGGGCTGCGCGATCACCGCACTCACACAGGACAAACTGTTACGCAGCAGATTGTTCACTGCAACGCCCATGGTTGACCTCTTGGGTGTGAACTCCGTCAGCATCGTCATGGTCACATTGGTGAGGATCATTCCCGCGAAGCCGTAGAAGAAGTTGCCAATCAACTACATATTGTTAGATTTTGCCAATCACACATGCAGGTCGTACTTACCGGCACCAGCCAGACTACATGCTTGTCCGCCGTCCACCCCCACCACAACAATGCCCCCGGGAAGAGAATACCTGCCAGCAAGCAGTTCTCGCCGAGGCGGTCAACCGGGTGTAGTATGAGATTGCCATCGTCGTCAAAGCGTCCCTCTTTCCGCGCCGTCCGTTTCATGATATAGTCCTGCCAGCGGCCTCCAATGATCGCACCAAACAGCAGTCCCAGGCCGCCGGGGATATACGCAACACCGACGATGACGGAGCTCCACGAGTACGGCGGCAAGGCGAAGGTGTCTTCGATGGAGACGCAGATGAGGTAGTACGTTGCGAAGACGATGCTGGTGTAATAGACTGTGATGAGAATGGGTGGATACTGCAGCAAGGTAGCCGCCTGGATGGGTTTCAACAAGAAATTAACGACTCTCATCGCGGGTCTTGTCGACTTCGCCCGCTCGTTCTGCTGGTTCTCTTCAAGGTTCGTTGCCGTCTCCGGCATGAAGAACACCATGATCAGGAACACAGCCCAACCATATATCACCATGAACCATTGCGTGCTGCGCCAGCTCCACCGGGTGACCAGGGCACCGCCAATGATGGGAGCGAACATGGGGCCAAGCATCGGGCCGAGCATGAAGGCGCCCATGGCTTTGCCTCGTTCGTGCGCCTCAAACATATCAGAGATGGTGCCAGCACTGACGGCCTGGAGGGATGCGCTAGCAGCACCGCTGAGAAGGCGCATTGCGACGAACATGCCAATGTTAGGGCTGATTGCGGCCAGGATGCTGAAAAGACCAAGAAAGAAGAAGGAGAGCAGGTAAACTAGCCGACGACCGTGGAGTTCTGCCAGGTGTGACCACCAGAGAGGTGTGATGGCGACGGAGAGAGAGCCAAAGGCAATAGACAGGTTCACCACAGAGACGGTCGTATGAAGATCCTGGGCTATCATAATAAGGCAGGCTATCATTCATATTAATAGCGAGTCCGTTAGCAGCAGCAGCACTTAGAGAAGACCTACGGAACAAGACACCACTGCTCAGTGGCACGACCAAGCCTCCCCCTGCCACTATGGCCGTCAAGAACCACTTGCGTGCCCCAGCATATTGTCGCGGGTCTTCAATTGCTGGGACAAGACACAGAAAGGATAGGAATCCTCGAAGAACATGGCGGGAACCATCTCGATCATTTTTCTCTTGCCCCATCCCGATATCGTTCTTGACATCCGTTTTTTCGGTGCTTCTCGGAGAGTCCATATTCTCCAAATCCGGTGCTGATTGAGGTGTTTCGCTTCTGTGACTGTCGGGCATGTTTATCACGTACTTAAACTTAGGGATTTCGCTTTATGGGGCTATGGTGATACCTGATATTTGCCATGTTGTTTTGGTCAGCGCTATATACTATGATCATACTTTCTTCCTGTTTTTTCTATATCCTTATTCCACGGGATACTACTACGAAGTACGCCTACAAAATAGCATCGTACGAGGAAGACCCACATCGGCCGAGCCAATATAAAGTACAGCGTAGTTGACATATACCAAGAAAGCTCCTACGAGCAGTGGATCCCCTCGGCCGAGACCCACCTCTGTCTCCTCATAGGCTTGTAGCCTTCGTGCGAGTCTAATAATTAGCATTCTACTGAGGGTGAAACCGGACAGCGATTTCGCCCCCAAATAAGCCTATCTATCCATTTTCTTTAGTAAAAACGATGATCTGTAGATTGACTGAGTATACAGAGTGGAGTAATACAGTATCATCAGATCCATGCCTGTTTTTTAAGTACTCGGACTTCGGGAGTATCCGCGCCACAGCCCACAGCCACCCGCGACGCTCGAGCCATAATCACGTCCTCTCAAAACCTTGTTCTCATTTGTCATAAGGTGGTGTGCTCTATTAGAAATGGCTGGTTGGCTGGTATCATGTACTGAATTGTACAGTCTATGTCTGGTCCGCTGTCGGACATCTGTATTGATACACTCAAGGCACCAACACTGGGATATGGATATTGCCCCTGAACCTGGTTGGGCGCGTAAATTACTTAATTCTAAATGACCGCAGACTCTCCGACCTGCCTAGGCTTCGTACGAGGTAGGTCAGATGTTATGATCTATGGTACAGTATAGATCAACCTGTCAACCAGGCAAGAGAACCAACGATGCAATTGAGAAAGTAATCATAAATGGAGATAAGGCAGGGGTCTCATTACAACAAAACCAAATCTTGAAGAAGAGAACTAGATACAGTTGCATGCAATTCTTTTATCTTTTGACTGATCCATTCAACCGATCCATTTGACCGACCCATTCTATGTTGATCCTTTTATTGATCCGTTCTGCCGACCCGTTCTGTCGATCATCGGGGCTTGGTGCCCCAGCTGCGTGGGTCTAATAACGGATCTGCAATGACCCCGTAACATCAGACCCAAGGATCTTGCAGGCGTCCGGAAGGAAGGACATAGAGAGTTAAGGAGATGCAATCACAAACATATTATTATCATGGATGTTGTTCAGCAGAACAAACACCACAACGCAGCATCCCTATTCCCTCGGGACCAGCTCAATATTGGCCAAATACATCGCAAAAAAACTCGTCTTATCCGTCTTGAACCGATCACCGTCCTTGGCCTGTCCCTCCAACTGCACATTATACTGTCCAAACAATGCAGCCAGAATCCCACGCACCATCTTCCCCCCGAGATGAACTCCCAGACACTTGCGGGAGCCATAACCAAAGGTCGAGAGGTTGTAGCGGAGCTGCATGTGAGTGAGCCCGGCGAATCGTTCGGGCCGGTACTCGCGCGTGTCGGGCCCCCAGAAGGGGTTGTTGATGTTGGTGGAGACGGCGTCGATGGTGACGCTGGTCTACTGGGGTCAGCTTCGTTCGCACTATCTTTGACTGATAAGAAAAGAAAAGAAAAGGAAAAATAAAAATAAAAAAGGTTTACGGAGGCTTACTCCAGCGGGGACTAGGTATCCTCCCAGCACTTTGTCTTCGGTACAGCGGCCCGCCAAAGAGAAGGCTACGAGTACGTATTTGCATCAGTTGAGTACATATGACAGATTGGAAACAGACTCACCTGGAATCGGCTCCAACCGAATTGACTTGAGGAAACACCATTGCATGAACGTATCCTGCCGCTTCACATACTCCGCAAGATTACTCTTACTCTCATCAATCTCCTTCTGCAGCTTTCGCTGAATCTCCGGTTCTTCCGCAATGTGAAGGATACAACCCGTGATCACAGACGTCGTAACATCCAGGTTCGCAAATATCGACTCGGTAAAGGTATGAATTAGCTGGTCCTCCGTCATCTGGCCATCTCGGATATTTTGCCAGAGCCTGATAATAGGCAGATCCTTCTGCTCGGCTTTCTGGCGCACAATTTCCCGGTTAAACGCCCGCCAGCGCCGGTCAAACTGCCAGATCAGCGTCCACGCCTGCCACGAATACATCCATTTGAGCACCCTGATACGCGTGATACCCTGCTCCACTGTCCACGTCGACAGCGTGAGGAAATCCTGCCCGATGGACCAGATTTCCTGTTGCTGCGCATCGGTCAACGCCCCGTAAAACGTCTCCATCTGTGTGAAGAACGGAAACGGCTGTATGAACTGGTACGCATTCAGGACGATAATCTTCTTGGAAGGAGATGGGGCTGTCGTCTGCGCTGTGAGTTTGCGCACATGTTCGTGCGCTCGCTCAACCACCATCGGGGTGAGCCGCGCAGACGCCTGGAAGCTGACGTACGGATCGAGAAGTTTGCGCAGCATCTTCCAGTCGTGGCCGTTGATGAGCCCAACCGCGCTCCCCATCGCATAATTGAATAGAGACCCCGACGGCTCGTACAAGAATTTGCTGTGCTCCCCTTTTCCGGTGAACCAGGTCTCCACGTCTTTGGCGTCGGTGATGATTCTAGTCGTCCACTAACGTAAGTAAAAGACCCTGAGGAAACTAGAAGGATAGACGCACATCTCAGACCACATCCCGTCCCAGCTCCTATAAATAGGGCCGTACTCCTCCCGCCATTTTGTGCTCATCTGATGAGGCATGATGATCTTCTCCTTTGCCTGGCCCTGCGGCTGGACATATGGAGGTCCCGGCATCGGCTTATTTCCCTTGATGGGAATCACGGGGGACATTGACGTCCATGTCGCCTGCCTCATTGTCAGTATGAAGATAGACCAGTTTTGGGCAGGAATATTACATTCAGAACAACACTCAAGATCCGATCACCCCAGTAGTAAGCGACAGCCAGAGGAATGGCTACTAACACAGGAAGCCAGTGTAGCGGCGGAAGGCCCATGCGGATGTCCTTGAGCAAAGACATTTCACGGACTAGCAGAGTCGAGGGTTGGATTCTGAATCTAAAAAAGAAGGGGTGGGGGGGGTAGGGGGGAGGAAAAGGAAAAATATCCAGAAATATGACGAAAAAGCCCTGAGTGGTGAGTATATATGGTGTAGCGTTGCATACAGTGCTGCGGCTCTCATGTGATAGCCACCATGTCGTCACGCATATTTCAAATCACCGAGCTTAACCTCCGGGAATAGTCCCCAGGGAAATATTTCCTTGACTGGCGATTGCATCAGAAAGGTTTTCATATCTGTCTAACGAGAGGGTCAAAGCTGCGAGGTGATTAGATTATCAAGGGATTAAAATTGGCCGATAATCACTCTAACATCTTCTATTATTTTTCCTGTAAATACTCTCAGGACTAGGGTCAAATTTGTAAGATACGAAATGAGGATGTCTTGATGGACAGATCTACTGTGGAGCTAATATACTAGGACATCAGCTCCACTGCGAAGGGTTAGAGAACAACATCGGGTCAACACCCGCAAGATCAGGGAAATCAAAGTCCCCCAGGTTCATAAACCCCAGGAAATCCCCAGTATCTAATTCCAACCCCCCCGAAGCCATGTTATCCGGCCCTGATCTCGTCACCATCGGATTGTCCTGCGGCCCTGGGCTGAGATCAGCTGTTCGATTGCCCTCAGCAGGACCGACGTTCTGGAATCGAGCTCGATCAATCAACCAGATAATGGCTGGCCATGCCCCGGTGGTATGCTGGCCGCGGATTTCGTAAATCGCTTTTGCTACGTGCAGACCCCTTTGTCGAAGATCGGCCCACTCCGGGGTCTGAAACGCAGGGCTACGGACCTCAGAAAGGACGTAAAGGATGGGGTAAAAGCCAGCATGCGACGAAATATGCCATTGGAATGGTTCACAGTCCTTGCTTGAGGCGATGGTACACCAGTTCTCTACGGTTGTGGCCGCATCCATGAATATACTTTGTGAGTTAGCGGATGTAAAGACATTGTTCGCACCTTTGGGGGGGTTACCTCCTCCGTATTGCCGGGCTGATGATCTTCTCGCGGTCCTGGCGAGGAATCTGGATCCAAAATATGACCCAAAATTTGGATTTTAGATGAGCACTAAGATGCAAGGCCATCAATTGCAGGCTGACCCTCTTGTCACAGTACTGGACAAGATCATCCAGTGCCTTTTCCAGCTCAGCTGCCATGGCCTCGGCAGTTTTGAACAGGGTTTGAAGTTCAGACAAAACTTGAGCTTCTCCCAAAGGCCCCTGGGAACAGGCACGGATTCTCTTTCGCGACGCATGTGTGATCTGGATAATGCGCCCGTAACATTGAGAGGCTGTGAGTCGAAGCAAATAGATGGTCATGTCGGCGAATTTAGGGGCATCTAAGAGTCTGCTAGAGGGTGCTACTCCTTCTATTAGATCAACATCATCCACATTGAGAGGGAGACGGGTATCGAAATCAGACTCATGGATTGAAGGAGCAAAGCCATGACCCTCTGCAGCCCGAAAGTCCAGGTGACATATTTGCGCCCATAAACGGCGGCGCAACTCTACTTGCACTATGTCAATCGTTCCCAGTGGTAGTGCTAGTGGGTCACGATGGAGGCCTTGAATAGTAGCCATGCGAATGGCAAGACCGGTCAAGGGCCACACTTTGCCCATATCATCTTCCCGATATTGAGCTGTCTGCGACTAATGTATTAGCTGTGAACGGCTAGTCTTCCACCAACACAAAAAACTTACCAAAAAGATGACAAATGCTTGTAGAACTTCAAAGATCCTTGAGGTCATAAACTCATGTTGTTTCAGGTGTACTTCTGTCCCAGCTCGGTACCTTCGCAGGAGACGGGATTTGTCGGTGTTGAAGACTGTAGAAACATCTGTTTCCTTCATACTATTAATGGCTGCATAGAAAATAGACATGGCCAGTGGCTCAAATGCATCAGATTGATTGGGGTTGAATGCCATATTGTTACTGTAGCTGCTGCCGGCTGGAGTCTTGTCTAGGGAGTAATGGGTGCGTATGAATCCATCAAAGCGACGAGCTAAACTGGGACGATGCACTATTCGGACTATGGGATCGACATTGGCTAGGAAAACATTGAGCAGTAAATAGCAATCTTCTCGAGTATTGGGATAAAAGCTGTACACATTAGATGGTGAGGAATCGCTTTCCCAGACGAGATGATCGCCTTGAGGCTCGTTGGGCGAGGACTTTTGCGACTCGGTCAGTAGAGATTGGATATCCTGAATCTGCTTGGTGAGAGATCAGATATTCAATCAGTTTCACATCTCTTCTCTTCTTCTACAAGAGTACAGGATTCATCGTTTTGCGCACCTCTTCCGCCATCCATGCCCAGTGTTTGCCCGAGATGAATCGAGGTACTCCATTCTCTAAGATAAGCACATCTTCCTGCGAACGGCGGTGCGGGGTTGCCGCATCTTTGGGAACAGGCGAAGATCGGGCGGTAGGATATGATTCCGGCGAGGCAGGACTTTGCTCCAACGCTTCACATGGCAGCGCCTGTGCTTGGGCCAGAATATTCGCCAGACGCTGAAGTCTGGGGTTGATCCTGGTCAATGTAGAGGACATCTTGGTAGCGGTTGATTTGGTCACCCGGCTGGATTCTGAGGTCAGTGCCGCCAGTCCGGGTGACTGAGAGGAAGACACGTAGGAACAGGCATGATTGCCTCGCTCGCATGTAAGACAAATGGGTTGTCGGCGATCGCATTTGACCTTTCGTCGACGACATGGTAAACAAGAGGTGATGGGACGAGCGTAGTTCCCGATGAGGGAAGCGGAGATAGAGGTAGAAGACGATGATGAGGGGAGAAGAGAGGCGGGGCTTGACGGGGCATACATGATGGACGCTGTTGAGGCAGTAACCTAGCTTATAAGAACAGTAGTCGTCTTCAATAACCTCTCACCAACCTGAGAGAGGTAGATTTAGCCTGGCACTGTAGAGGGCTAGACCCTGCTATCTAATTGCTAGATACATACAATAAGGAATTGTTAAAGAAAAAGAATAAATCTACGCGGCGCGCAGAAGATAGCTTCCGCGTGTTGGAGCACCATGCCAAGCCCTGGCAATTGGGTGCCTGGTCGCCTTGCTTAGTCAGCACATTAGTCATAGCTTTCCTATATGAGGCCTCGTTTCCCGGGGCCCTATACGAATGGATGTCGTTGTTCCCCTAACACCGCGTCCAGGTCACATGACCATAAGCACTGCGAAGGTGGAACTGAGTGCTATATAGGCGTAGTCTGTGACATTACCCCCCTCCTAATCCAAGGCTCCCCCAAATATTCGTCTGTCTTATCATGGGTGTGTGGAACCGTAGTAATATTTGATGTTTGTTCCACAGCTTTCTTTGTCTCCCATATATCCAGGGCAACTGTATCCGCCATGTTATGAGCCGCGGTCTATTCTGGTTCCTGGTAGCCCTCCCATTTAACGAGATACTGGTGTCGAAATCCCCGACCCCATAGCTGGTGTCGTTCCTGTAGGATCGTCTTAACCTTATATTCCTCCTCACCATCAATAAGGGTTGCTGGCGGCTGCCAGTCCACGCGTGTTTGGCTCGGCCAGGGGTCATCTGATGCGGGCCGGAGTAACGTGGTATGAAATACTGGATGGATAGTCCCCTCCGGGATGTTGAGCTTGTAGGCGTGAGAACCGACTTTCTCCAGAACTGTATATTGGGTGTTGTGAATATCAAGTTTCTTGCTCGGTCGTTCTGTGCGAACGTTGCGAAGATCCAACCAGATCTTTAAAAAACATCTCTTTCGCAGTGAATTTTCTTTTTGAAATTTCTCGCCAACCACAGCCCCTAAAGGGCCCAGAATTTGATCAATTACATCTAACTGCCCGCGCTATCGATTGATACCAATATCTTTGGGTCAGCGGTGACATGGCAGTTAGAGCAGCCACACCACCGGAAACGGTGATGCGGGATGCGGCTCCGGATGGAGCACGTCTCCAATATCGAACCATGGAACAGCTCGGCAAGGCGGCTGAGCAGGTGCTTAAACACATTAAGCAGCGTCCAATGATGAACGGTGACCAGATCGTCATTGGATTCATTGAAAGCGTGCGTGAAATCGCCCAACGGGGTGACACGACACCGGCCCTGGACCGAGTGGAGGAGGCTCTGCGCCAAATCCAACGAGACA
>ML732551.1:0-11680 GCA_009176345.1 Aspergillus leporis | reverse complement strand
TATATAAGCACTATTAAAAATTTAAGTTAATTTTGATTTAATAGTAATTTCCAACCAAAAAAGCCTAGATCTTTGATATAGAGGATTAAAAATAAAATACTTCTAAATTACAGGCAAAGATGCATAACTTATGCAGTCCCAGGGACTTGGCTTGTTTGTAAAGTATGTAACCCCAATGGGGTCCCCCAAACCCCATCTGGGGTCCTAGATAAAAACCCCAAACCCCATCTAGGATTCAAGAGTCATATCCCAAACCCCATCCCATCTGGGGTTGGGGTGGGGTGGGGTTGGGATTTTCTGGGGTCGTGCGGAAGACTAGGTTTGATCTACGACGTGGTATGCCGCTATGGGCGGTCCAAGGCGAACGATTTGCTTATCAATCACAGTTGTGGCGCAATATCGATCGGGATGGCACGCTGACAATGTCCGTCGACCAAGGGGGGCAGGCCTTCCTCGAGCCAGAATCAGAGTCTCTTGAATACCAATACTGGCCCTAGTAGGAACATATTCTGTTTATATCTTCTTAATTAAAACAGGATGAGTGCGTTGACCTTATATAGACAAGATATCGATTATTTAACAATCTCAATTTCATGTCTACTCAGCTACAAGAGGAGCAGGAGTATGAGCTGGCGCCTGAAATTCAACAAAAACAACAGGTCCAGAGACCACATTCTGCAAAGCCAGCACGGTATCATGTACATCAGGATATAGCTTTATTCATATCAACTGGCATCCTTAAGCACCCTTCCGATGCCTACGAGGGTGCTTTCCTCATATTAAGAGATACGTCAGCCGCGGCACACTTAGATATTTCGCAATTTCCCCAAGATCTGCTCGTTACAGCCGATTTCGCCAGAACAGTCCAGACTCCAAATAGTTCCCAGTTTGTGTCAGATATATATCAGCGCTCAGTGCAATGGGTCTTGACAAGCACGGGTCACCCTTCCTCAGGCGACACAGTTGTGAAGAATATGATGATCATCAGCCCCTTCGAGGCTAATCAACTTCAAGAAAGGGTCAGAGCGTCCACAGTGGTTCAAATACATCTGTATGCTCCACGTCAAATTTAGGGGTACTCCTTACTGGACAGCTTGACACTCTACACTGTCCCAAAGGGCTCTAGCGTAGTAGAGGTCCCCATGTTTTTCAGATTACAGCTGAACCTGTTTGCAGGGTAGTTATATATCGGATCGTACAGTGATTATTGTGAGATATGTGATTTCCTTGGCGTGGCGTCTCGCAAAACTCCCGATCATCTAACTGTGGCAGCGGATGGCTTCATGGTTGAGGGCCATACAAAATCGAAATCAACCTTTTATCAAAGTCCGCTCAAATTTTTAAAGATACCCCTGTCGCAAATTCGGAAAGATGGCCAGGAAATTAACAAGATACATCTTGGCAAGATCCTAGACGGGAAATTACTACATCTGGACAAATTCCTTGGGCACCACATGCAAGCACAACAACATTAAGCATCAGAATATTAAAGGATTACGGTTCTAGCACTCTTACTTTAGATGGTAAGAGAATATGTCAATAACTTAACACACACAATTGCCCATTTTCCTACTGTCAGATCTAGCAATGAATGCTACAATACCATAGACAAAAACCCGCGACGTTCACGGAAGACTCGTTTCCAGTGTAATAGGTAGAGTTGGAACAGGAGGAATAAAATAGTATAGCAGTAGATATGGTATTCACAACTTCAATCAAGAACTCGGTAGATACAGAAACTACAGCTTGGTTTTCGTTAACCTGGGGGAAGCGTTCGTATATGTGACAGGCGGGACGGGTAAGGAAAAAGCGATATGGTGGCAACTCGTATACCAACGTCATACTGCAGGCGGGGAAACCTGTTACAACAGCCTGTTGATCGGGTAAGGTTCAACGGAATGAGGTAGGGAAGGCAGTTGAGGGGAGCCATCAGTAACACTGTATAGATTCAATACAACAACAAGCTGATTCTTGGGTTGAGTTCCCCCAAAGCCAAGAGTTCTTTTAAGTACGCTAGACAGTAACACTATGCAGTAGACACGAACGATTCGGGGCAGGGCCATCCGGGTTCCGTCATATGGTCCTTGACTGTCATGAAGATCGTGAAGACCAGTGAAGATCCTGTGTGCCTCGGGCTATTTCCGAAAGGAAATCCATAATATTTAATGGAATATATTGAGCTCAAGCTCTCGACATCCTATCTACTATATGTTAGCATGTTATTAAATCGTTAACCTACATGAGACGCGAGGCGAGAATAGCGGCACTACATCATCCATTACTGACTTTAGATAGCTGTAAACAGAGTCGTAAACAGAGTCGTAAATATCTTGTTTCGTGGAATCACAGCCTCTTCAAGACAGAATTTGTCACGTGTGTCATCCCTCAATGGAGTAAATGAGAAGTACTGTGTCCGTTAAGGAATTATGTTGGCCGCGAATAGCCCGAGGAATCAATAGTTATAACAAGAGAAGAACAAGACCTTCAGAAACCAGGATAAGCTACGTTCGCTGGATGATCACAAGGTACTTAATGTATTCAAATAAAACATAAGTCATAGGTGTTATTTAGAATAAAGACAACCTGCATTGCATAATATAATCCAAAAAGCACTTTTTCCACCCACGGGATTGGATCAATTTTTACTAGCATCAAGTTTGATTTATGCAATGTTCCTTAGTTATTAGGGACCCAGTCTTTAATCGGCCAGCCACTAAAATGGCTCTCCGTAAGGCTGTAGAACTCGCGTGTGCTCTTCTTATCATCCATTTGAATCTCAGGCGGAAAGTAGTAGCTCATCACAGATTTTGGATTCCGGGGGCCAAGTTGCACGGTTCCACCCTCCTTCTCAGGGGCGAATTCATGTCGCAGTCCAAGAACATGGCCCAATTCATGCAAGAAGATGTTCGTCATAAAATTAATGTTGCCAGGTTCAAAAGCTTTCTTGTAGACGTAAAGAACATTGAGATCCTTGTCATTTGGAAAGAATGCCCTGGCAAGGGTCGAGCCTGCATCGCCACCATAAGCAAGCACAAATGCTGCTTCTTCAAGATTGCTGACCCATTTAAACTCTGGACCGGGTTTCACATCATTCCATGTGATAGCTGCCTTATTGAGCATACTGGCCGCATAGAGGGCTTGGTCGGACGTTGGATAGCCTCCTGCGAACGCAGCAAATTGGACTTTGGTTTGCTTTTGCCAGCGGTGGATTACTCTGTCAAGGCCAATCTGGAGACTGAGAGGATCCGGGTTTGGAAGATTAGCAGGCATCGGACTCTGCGTTGCGCAATGGTACATTGACAAAGAAATTGAAACGTTGTTTTTATCGTTAAAAGCAACCATATCAGACACAGTGGGTGACATATAATCACTGGATATGGTTTCCAGATTTTTCTCTCCCGCGCGACTTTTCAACCTCATCACCAAGTCCTTCTTCGAATCTGGCTTAATTGTCGCGTACTGATGAGCCATCACTGGTGGTTCTGCAATCGTTCCACACCAATCAGTGAAAAGGGCTTTGTGATCCAGAGCGTAAAATCTTCTGTTATTTCTATATCGTCACTACGAAGTAGATATATAGCAGAAAGCAGGAAAACAGGAAAACAATAAAAACCCCGAAATAAAAAATGAAAGGAATCCTCTTATACCTTAATCCAGCCATGAGGAATGGGCGTAACATGTGTACACTTAATTCAAGCTCTTATTATTTCTCCCCTGATATGTTGGTTGTGCTTCTAGATCGTGTTCGACGCAGAATGCTGCCGTCATTCCTGATCATCGACATTTCTTTCATCCAATCTTCATTTTTCCTAGATCCACTGAAGAAACTCTAATCCTATAGCCATTTTTGCTCATTGAAATGCACCTTGCTATATTGTCGTTTGGCATAGCCAATTTACTGTAGTGTTAATAGTTATTAGCAACAGTTTAAATATCATATGATTTTTAGTGCAGGCACAAATATGTGGAGCCCGATGAAACCTAAGCGGGGATGTAAAATTAAGGCCCATGGTTATCTTCATTAACATAGACCTTATTGATGTTAAGATATTTCGGATTTGTTGATCTTCTGGCCCAAATATTTACAGCAGACCACCTTCCTAATTAACGTCATGTCATTTCACGACTATATCGACCTGGTAGTTGAATGTTCAGACAGAAGGCCTAGATTATTTTAAGGCCCTACGCCTCTTAACCTTCAGCTCTGCCAATCCAATTAATAACTTCTCACCGCTGGTTAAACCGGTGTTTCTAGCAGGACCGCCAATCATCTTTCTCATTTCCAACCCTCTAAGATGATGAAAACGGACATGAAACAAAATATTAGGCCTTGCCACTGGGACTAACTTCTGGTCCCATATCACATGAGATTTTAATGTAATCCCACAATACTGCATTATATACAGTTAATACCTGACATTTCATAATAAAAAATCTATACCACAACGTAAACTATATGTATTTTAAATCTTGGCATCCCACACAATACCCATGAAGGTTCTATATGGAGCTGGGACCAATTTGGCGAGGTCTAGATCATCATGATCATCATCATATGATCAAGGAGCAATCATGATAACAAACACATAAGCAGATCCTAGATTCTATATGGTCTCTAATATTAAGCATGATCATCATTAAGGATGATGGCATCCGTGTGATGAAGGGATGCCTGTGAAGTTTCTTTTCCTTTTGTGTCTATAAGTATCTACGTGTTTCCCCCATGTAGGAAGATAAATGAGCTGTGACATCCACAATCGAATACATAATCTAATAAATACAATATATTAATCGATACTCGCCTGTTGTCTCCATAAATAAAAGCCAAGTTTGATTGTTATACTCTATCCCATCGATAACAGTAGGAACTTCCCATATATCCCTGCCTTATCAGGTTGGTCCATCACTGTCCAGTATTATAGTCTGACCTTTTGAAGTATAAGAGATGTTAATAATCCCTAGAACAAACCGAAAAGTGTCCACTGATTGTCAATAATATACATACATACAATTTTACAACGGTGACAGACAGGTTTTACCCCGGGGAAATCATGGCTAGAGTCACCCCAAGACGTTTCAAGCAAGAATACGCCTTTGTGGGTGTGACAAAATCGCCTGATATGTATGCCGATGAGGTTATGGTAGGTTTGCGACGGGCATATGTGTCAGCAGCCATTTCAGCTCCATGGGTGCGCATTGCACAATTCGGCAACATCATCGAAAGGGGGAAGGGCACGGAATGGAGAATCGACTATACTCAACGGGATTATACTCTAACCGTCCTTAAAGACATACAAACTGGAGGAGGTATAAAGCAGGTTAATACACCTTTCGGGAAAATCCCAGACGGAGTTGAGCCAAGAAGAAGAGAAGTACGCTTTCAAATTGACGTCGTGGTAGTCGAAACGCTTTCTAAGGACACGACATCTATGGTTTCAATGGAGCAGCCTGATGAGTCGATTGGAACCGAGAAGATAGTTCCGGTATTCAATGAACTCGTAAAGCATATTCCGGTGACGACAGAAGCTACTCTGACAGCTAACAACTCAACGGTTACCTGAAGTTAGGGGTGCTATGGGACAAAATTGCAACAAGCCTCTGTGTTATTGTAATCTGATCGGGAAGTGAAACGGCCAACCCTGTTCTGTTTTAATTTGCTTCGGCGCACTCTCTTGTGTTACTGTTTCCTGTAATTTGTGCAAGTCAGTAAGTCACTATTAAAAAATAACATTCTCTCACGGCGCAAAATGAATTATTGAAGTTATGTTACCAAATTAAGACGGTTTCTTGATCGTTTTTCTTCGTTTTCTATCGCACATTCTCACTACAGTAGATCTAATGTATCTAAAATAGATTCAGTGATTCACTACTCGCCTAGTATTTTTATATAGCCATAACCTGACGGGTGGGCAAGGCTGGGCTTCGAGAAAATTTTGATAGTGTTCCAAGTTCAGGATGCTAGGGATTAGACCTGGGCAGAACCCAAGGGCCGAAATATCGATTTTCTGCCCATTCGGCCCATTTGACCCATTTTAGGGCAAAAGTTAGTGTGCATGTGATTTTCATAATTTATACAATTTACGCGAGCTCTTGGCTGTAATGCCTTGGTAACAAGAATAAGTGATTACTCTTAGATATAGGATATATTCAGTTCAAAGAAGGTATTTTAATATGACTATAGAAATTAACTATATCCCATATCATCTAATAATCTTGAGCGCTTTCGAACTCTTCCTGAAACCCGCTGTCTGTTTTGCTCAGGCAAATCAGGCTCCTCTTCAGGCTCAGGCTCCTCCTCAGGCTCTTCCACTGGCTCATTAATACTCCTTAGCCATTATATTGCGAAGGGCCTTCCTCATTATCACTAATCTCTATAATATCTCTTGCGTACGCTGATCTATCTCTTCTTGTTGGAGCTCTACCTCAGACTCAGTTGCGTATTCTAGAATAAAAGCAAGCTGCTCTTCTTCTAGATCAAACCAAATACCACGCATAAGAAGCATTAGATCCTGGATGATGCTTGAATATAGTGAGCCACGGCGATAATGACAGATATCACGCGCGGAGTTGAAGAGACGCTCTACGCCTGCGCCTGTGGCTGGAACGGAAAGGATATCTCGAGCGAGAGCTGCGAGTACTGAAAATCTGTGTTCATGATCTCTCCAGAATTCACGTGGAGGCATTAACACTGTGCCTATTTAATATATCAAGGTTAGAGAGAGTATTTAGTTTAAGACTAGATAAAAAAACTACTTACTACTCTTGAGATACTGAGTAAGCTCAGAGACTGGTGCAGTAGGCTGACTATCACAAGTGAGTAGTAGATCAATCTCACTTGTAGGCTTTGTGTTTTGTATACCTCTAGCCTGTGAGAGAGAGCTATATACACTATTCTTATATTGTTTTACCCAGTCTTCGAGACCTTGTTTATATTTGGGCAGCAAAGTCTTTTTTATCATCCTGCCAATCTGGAGTTTGAAAGAATTCAAGCTTATACTACGGCGCCAAAATAGTCCCAGTTGAATATATATCACTGAAACTGTCCAGAACAGTCATTGTATAATAGTCTCTAAGCTTACTTTCAGCTGATCTTAGAGCCTCAAGTATTTGTTGTTTCTATCTAATCTTCTTCTGCTATAACTGACGAATCTGGCTTTCTAGATGATCAAAGAGATGATTATAAATACTAAAAACAGTATAAATTGTCACATCTTTAGTTTTTGAGAGGGCAGTGGTGAATTTGTAGAAAGGTTGAGTGATACAAATCAAATAATCAACCTGCCACCATTCATCTGATGTAACCCGAAGATGAGAGTGATGAAATTCAGAGCAGAAGGTATCAAAGATAGGTTGTAGCTTCTTAGCCCGACGGAGCATTAAAAATGTTGAATTCCAACGTGTGTTACACACGTATAAGGAAAGACCCATATTTCGATCAGCGCATCCTAATCACCGTGATATTCAACAGGGACGTATGCTTTCGGTTGGAGTTCAACCTCCGCACGGTAAGGTTTGTCCGCTGGGATGACAAACTCCGTATGTATGTGTTACGGGGTTTTATAGCAGATCCGTTATTGGACTCACGCAGTTGGGGCACTGAGCCCTCGATGATCGATAGAACGGGTCGGCAGAACGGATCAATGAAAGGATCAACATAGAATGAAACAGTCGAACGGATCGGTTGAAAGATAAAAGAATTGCATGCAACTGTATTTAGTTCTCTTCTTCAAGATTTAGTTTTGTTGCAATGGGACCCCTGCCTTGTCTCTATTTATGATTACTTTCTCAATTGCATCGTTGGTTCTCTTGCCTGGTTGACAGGTTGATCTATACTGTACCATAGACCATAACAGTATGCGAGCACCTAGTTGGAGTGGAGCCTTCTCACAGAGATTCACATGGATCCTATACAGCAAGCACCCGAGGACAAGGTCCAGGCGATCCGACATGATTACCACGCCGTTTTCGGCGCGCCTTCCACAACTAAACTCAATTGTGCTGACGTTCGTAAGGCTACGTCTTCGGCTCCACACTGATATCCTTAGTCGCTTGCGTTCTGACTCTTCGTCCCTCTTGCTCTGCCTAGGGTCTCATCAGTCGATCAAGGTATTCATCTGAAGAACTATCTGGAACCCATATCCACCATGCCTTGAGAAGTAGACATGATGGAACACAAACTGTGGAACGCCGACCCACTGTCCCTCTCGCTGGTAGGCTCTTTACTCGTGAAGATTGAGTAGTTTCCAAACTTTTCGTCCAAATCACGTGAGCAGCAAAGTTTTGTGGACGCAAGAATTTAGGAGTCTCTGTTCGATAATTTTAGTGTCCCAGAAGATACGTTCCAGAAACCCAGGGATTGATGTGCTGTTTTCTAACTGTCCGGAAGGAAATGTGCCCCCTGACGATCCGTGGCATGACTACGAATGGTGAGCGCTTGTGGCCCAGAGATCTATGACGTAGACTAATATTCTAGACTCAACCTAAGGTAATTTTCAAGGTTCTGTGATGTCGCCGCCAGGTAGAGATCCTGATGTCTACTTAAAAACTTAAAAAATCTCCTGACCCTTGAGATACGGATATCAAGCCACAAAATTTGATAAACCTTAATTGTTTACTAGGTCTCATGACCCTCAACTGAATTGCAGAGACGGAGAAGTCAGCAGACCGCTCAAGAGTCTCAACTTGGTATCATTTCAAACTGCTTACGCTATATCTGAGGATCTCCATTCAGAATCGCATGATGAGCTGGCCTTGTCCATTTTTGAATACGGTCGAGAATGTTCTCCGTTCGCAGTGTCTGATCTTACCACTTGAGCGGGTGACCGACCTATCCGACCTGCAAAGCCCTACAATTCTTTCTTCCACCAACATTGTAGGAGTAATCCAAGCCGTGGTTAAATGAACCCCAAGTCAGTATCAAAGGGTATAAGTTCATGCAATACGGACCGTTTCTTTGATCACTTGTTGTTTTCTAATTTAACCTCAAGAATTGGAATTCACATGCAGTTTACAGTACAAACCCTGATCCATCTGGAGCTAGTTGTACTCCTCAGCTCTTTCGCTGCAGGAAAGCTCGTTGATGTGCCTGATGACACAGACAAGCCAACCCCGAATGTTATTTGTTTTTCCTTACCCTGGTACAGAGTTACGCTATTTTTCTTGGTCAACTATGTTGCCCATGCAGCAACAATCATGCCATTCCCAGGGCAGCCAAAGTTACTTGCCTTTTTGGACTTTTTGACTGCCCTGCTCCTCCCATACTCCGGCCTTTGGAGGGGTGCTAGCGCAATATGGCGGTCTTCGTTTTTCTCACGGAGATGCCGGAATGATAAGAGCTACAACCAACTAGAAGAGGCAGCCCGAGCTGGTGCACTTGCGGTAATTATCCGTTCCGAATCATGGTTGCCACGTTTGCCAGATCAGGTGGTGAAAATCAGCGCTACGAGCTTCAAACCTATATGTCGCACGGAGCAACCCCGCGGCTCGCCAGTACTTGCGAAATACCCAGAGGAGCTAGCATTCCAAGTCGACGCCGATAACATATCAACGATATCAACAATCTCAAACCATGGCAACCCTTGCCATGCGAGACGTCGGAGACCCATTTTGCCCACCGAAATGGCGGGTTTGTCATTGGTGAACCCGGCATTCGGAGAAATACGCAGAGTGCACGGTTTATTGCATCTTCCGGATGACTTTACCATCGCGATTTTGCCATACAATGCTAAGGTCAAATTCAATGGCCCAGACAATGATTATCAGCCTTACGGTGCTAGCCCCGGAGATGACACCGCTCGACCGTATCAACATAGTAATCTGGCGTCGACTTACAGCTTACCGAGAGTTTTAATCGCTATATTGCAAGTATTCTTTGCACTATACTCACTGACTACACCTACCCATGAGGCGGAAATCGACAAGTATGGGTTCGCAGCATTTAGCTTTACAGTGCTGCCTTACTTGATTATGTCTTTGACCAACTTGACGGCAAGCCTTCTTATCGTAAGCTATCCGACTTTGTATTTGGTGAGATCAGAGGAAATGGACGAAGCTGAGAGGCGTGGCGCAAAATTTGATGGAGTGGTCGGGTTGCTTGACCAGGACGTGACCGACGACGTTATAACAGCCACCTGCAAAAATCGTTGCAGAAATCAGTGTTTTGTGTTCAATAACTTACCAGCCAATTTTACCGTCGGCGACTCTGAAGAGGTAGAATACGAATTTTCTCCCTTTGCATGCAGTCCTTTTAAGACTACAGGAAATATATTCAACACCACTACTCAGAAATGTTCTTGTGGAATCTTTTGCGTCTTCTTGACCTTGATTCCCCTTGCAGTAATTGGTGGCCTCACAGGTTTCAAAGGCAAAGAAAGCTGCAAGCTGGATCAGATTTCTTTAATGTTATGGTTTGGCTTCGATTGCGTTTACGGTCTTGCTGTCCCGGTCTTACGACAATATCTACTCGAACGGTTCTTAAATATGAAGGGCCATCAGTCTCTGGCTTTTGACAGAGACTCTGGCAATGATGGCGATTTTCATCTTCACAAAAAGTACTTGGAGGGCGCTCGATCGTATATTGGGGTTGTGTTTTGCATTGTTTTCGTCTTCTGCGGTCCTTCGGTGTGGGGGTTTATAACTGTTGTGAAGATGTTGTATGACTGGGGTGCTTGCTTTTATTTGACGTATCCTTGAAATAGCAATGGCATCTGCTACTCACGTCCTTCTCAAGGCATTGTCATTGTCTCTGGTTTCCGAAAGTAAGCTGTTCATAAAAGCATGAATTAATGTTATCAACATTATCCCATAGACACCGAAGTCCTACCCATAAATTGAGATAGGGCCATTCAGAGCAATGGTATAAGGCACGAGCCAAGCGGCAACAGATTAGCAAAAGATTATGCCTGTCATATTTTCAGGAGGTTCTCGAATTTGGCAGACTCTCATGAAAGAATACCGGTCCTTGAGGTTCCGCAAGGCGTATTTAATATCATAATATACTACTGTTATGAAATGCACAGGGGAAGAAGGGCAGATTGACGCTGTATCAGCTACACATACGTAGCCTACTAAGGAACGGATGCCTTTTCTATAATAGAACTTCTATTAGGACTGTTTTTTCTATCCTCTCTTCTTCTTCACTTTCTATCATACTGTTCTCCTTCCTCCTTTATATTTCTTCTCTCTCTGATTCTATCATCTTCTAGAATCTAGGGGAATCGTCGTTGATCCACAGCCAGGCCAGTAGATCACGTAACCCTATAGATTCGTATCAACTACTGTTCCTTTTTTTTTTTTTTTTAAACAAACGAAAGATCACGGCCATCCGCATCTGGAGAAGTTGGCTGAATAAATGTCAACCAGAGTGGGTCAATATCATACATTATTCAGCATCCGCTCGGTCCTTCTTTATTCCATTTGTTTATCCTTTTTATTCAGTTCTTCTTAGATAGATTTAGGAGCTAGAGACCTTACTTTCAATGGAGATACACTATCATTCATAATCTTGGTGATACTAGCTCATACGCGTATTCAGCGGTCCGACAATAAAATGTTCAGACTAAGTTCTTGGCAGTGGGGCGGAGAGACAGTCAACGTGTGTTTGTTGGTGAAGGCGATTTCGAGAACAAATGTATTATAAGGGACGCAAAACACTGTACAGGTTTCAATAGGCAGCTGTATC
>ML732550.1:0-11696 GCA_009176345.1 Aspergillus leporis | reverse complement strand
ACAACTCTGGAGTTCTTAGTGAAACAAAGGAAGTCTGAAACAAAGACCAAGCAGATACAAATATCTGCTTGATTCTCTACTTCATGATCTTCCTTTTCTTCCTCAGAGTTGATATTTTAGTTAAGAGCACCAATACTATGATATCTGTCTTATCATTTCTCTTTTGATTTCTTATATCTAGTTATTGCTTGGTTCGTCACACTCTCGGTGCAGAGTCTCCTGTTGCTGCGAATCGACTCGTCTATAACATCGATAATGATTCCGCTCTGGAGCGCTTTAAGATTCGTGAATTCGATACTCGGTTTGGGGAACAGAGAGAGGGCTGTTTGATGACCATGTCGGCCGCCCGATGCTTGATGGAAATTTGAGTCGCTTGCGGCATGGTTCATATACAGAGTACCAAGCCTTTTTATTACTATATGATATTCTGCGAGATGATAAGTTAGGGCGGGTTTCGATAGTGCATGCACGCAGCTTTCTTATTGAATATTCTGGCCAATTACTCTTACGCATTTCCTTCTTCTCGAACAACTAGGCTTATGAAATGACCAACCATAGTCACTCGATGCGACAGGCTGTAGAAAAGTCGTCCATTCCCTGGACCTCGTCCAGAGTCGCTTCAAGGATATCAAACACAGGCAGTTCAGCAAGTCTTTTCACGATAGGGTGGAGCGTAGGCAATTCCTGTTCACTCCGAGCCATAACACTTAGCTTCGCTGTAGTCGCGCGTAGGCGCTGCCTTATAACAGGCGGGAACACGCTCACAGCTACAGTGTAGTCGGCATCAGCCATCTCTCTCCGTGGCTGCCGCGTAGTTGTCGGCATGAACTTGTGCACCAAAACACAAGATTGGCCTTCCGGACCCGTCTGGGCCGCAGTTTGTTCCAAAGCCTGCTCCTGCAGGCCCGTCATCGAGATCGAGGCCCATTGCACACCATTCCAGCTGAGCTGGACTTGGTATTCGGCGTCTGAAGACTGGCGGATCTCAATGTCAGAGAACAACTTGGGCCATCCCAGCTCCTCGCGCCCGGTGAGGATGGGGTCCGTCAGATTCTCAAAGAGGACGGGGATGAATGATCCCTGGACCACCGAGCCGTCCTGTTGCTGATACTGCAGTCCATGAAAATAGAATGCCACCAGGTCGTAGCCCTTGCCGCTTAGCCAGGGCAGGTTCTTGATGGACTGCACACAAACGCTTGCTTCTGCGACCGTGTCGGGCAGGATAAAGCTGTAAGCTGCGGAAGGGAGCAAGTTGCGCAGGAGGGTCCCGCTTGTTCTGAATCTAATGGTTGCCACTGTGGAGGTCGCGTCCAATAATCCGTTCGGACGAGGGTAGTTCCATAGGTCTTGTCTTGGTCCAGGAAGGGGCCCAAATACAGTCGGCTGACGCCAGTAGCAGCGGGTTCTCTGTTGCCATTGATATTCGCGGAGGCGCTGGGTGGATGCATGAAATTCGTCGTGGCTAAATCCATACTCGAGATACTTGGTTACTAGGAACAACCATGTCAGCGTCTTTAGTGGTCTTGTAGATGGTGCTGGAAAGTTTATACCTTTCCAATTGTCCACAATTTGATTATTATCGCCGCCATCGCTGTTCTCATGACCAACAAGGCGGCTGAAATTCTGAATAGTGGTCGCTCTCTCGTACCGTGCTTCGCTGTACAAACGCAGCCGGTCGGGAACTTCATCGGCGCTCCGCAACTGGGACAGCAAAACTCCCAAGCAAACCCCGTCTTCCATGGCCATCGCACCTCCCTGTGCCAAGTGGGGGGTGAAAGGGTGCGCTGCATCGCCAAGCAGCGCCAGGCGGCCGCTCACGTAGTCAGGCATCGTATCCATATCCAGAAGCGGATATAGTTTCAGCTCTTTCTCGTCACACATCCGCAGTATATCTAAGAGGGGGACCGCAAAGTCGTGGAAGACCTCCAACAGCATGTCCTTTGATCCAGGCCGAGAGTAGTTGTCGCTCGTGCAAGGAAACAGACTTGCAGGATAGATGCAGACAAAATTGAGCAGTGTGTTCCGCACACATGGGTAAATGACGACCTTGCGTTCGTCTTGGTAATACATGTCCATTGACCCGAGGGCTTCAACAATCTGTGCAGTGCGCGGATCGGTGGTAACCTGGGAGACTGGAACGAGGAATCGGAAGGCATTGAAAACCGCGGGGGCTGGCTGGATGCTGTGGTTGGGGATGGCTGCCCGGCACCGAGAATGAACTCCGTCAGCGCCGATGATGAGGTCCGCTTTGATGGTCTCGCCGTCTTCTAGCAGAATCCGTGCATTGTCGGCATCCACTGAACGCACAATCTTGCCTATGTGCAATTGCGCAGGTTCACCTTGGCCATACACAGAGAGGGCTTCTTCTTTCAGTTGACTGTGGAGGTGGGCTCGATGGGCGAGAATCCAGGGCTATGAAGAACGTGGGTTAGTACATAGGACCGTGCCCAAAGAAGACGATGATCGCCTCAAACCTTCTGCCAGCGATGACTGTCCGCTGCAACATCGATGCTTTTGAGAAGTCCGCCGGGTGCAGAGTAAAACCGAATCTATTTTGAAGCTCAATCAGTTGACTGGGACTGAGTATGGATGTCACGTTTATTAAAACCTGTCGAAGCCGAGTACCCCCTCGTTCCTCATGGTCTACCCCCAATTGGTTCAGGATGCTATTAGCATTTGGCGTGATATGAATTGCAGCACCAATTTCATTCGCTAACTGAGATCGTTCATATATCTGCAGAGAGGATTTTCTCAGTTAGCGTTAGCAGAAAAAAAGAAAAAGAAAGCAAGGAAGCAACCGGTTACTCGACTACAGCGGAGAAAGGAACTAACCTCGACATGATGGCCTGCTTGCCGCAAGGCGATGGCAGCTGTAAGACCTCCGATACCAGCGCCCACAATTGCTATGCGCAGGGATATTGCGGATGACTGATCCATCTCTCACCGCTATCGTAGTGACCGGAGACTTCAAGAGTAAGGGCAAGCGAAGTACAGGTGAACCTTATCTTTGCCACATGTACAACCGTGGGTCTCTCGGCGCAATATCTATTAGGGGCTTTAATGTGTCGGATGGGGTGGGATGCGGTCCGGTGGGTTCGATGGGGTCCCGTATGATCCGATGGGATCCGTTGGGGTCTAGTGGAGATCCGCTGGAGATCCGAGCAGAATGAAATATGCACATATTGTTACATAGTATTATGACATAGCTCAGAGGCAATCACTTGCTGTAGCGTCGGTATAAAAGACACTCGCCTACTCTTAACAGGTACTTCTTGAAGGCCCCACACACGAAATGTATAACATAATTCCCCGGCAATCCAGTCATCCCAAGCGATCCGGTCACCTTATCGATTTTAGCTATGCTTATTAAACTTGAAGCTATTTATTAAGTATTCCCTCTGAGATTTAGAGATGGCGTTCTACTTAAAATAAGTATCCTAATAATTAATTCTAAGGTATTAAGTAAGGGACATTCAAAGCCTCTACTACTTAGAATACTATAAATTCTAGAATTTTTATACGCTGAAATTATAAGCTAAATTCTCCCCTCCTGCTCTACCAAGTTTCAAAGTGATTAATATGCCTTTCATGGCATGTTGGTTAGTTAAATAGTTTATGAAGTTCAACGCGTGGGAAATTGATGAGGTGACCGGGTTGCCCTGAAATTACGTTGTGCATTCCTGTGATTAACTAGAGTTTTGCCTAGCACATAACCGTCAACAGGAATTTTTAGGAATAACGGGCAACTGGATATAGTTCTGAGTTCCAGGACCAAAGCAAATATGGTTGAATCCAGCCAGCTTCTCCTTGCTTCTGTCGACAGGGCTGTTGTGTAGGAAAAGGCCACTCCCCTCTGTATCGCCCGAGGAAACCTCAAATACAAGCCGGTCTCCCTTCTCCAAGACCACATTTGTAGGCCAGATCTCGACGTCGACTTGGTAGACTTCGCCGCAAACCAGGGGCGCAACGTCTGTGGACAGATATTCTCGGTTGAGCAAGTAATCGCGGTGCTTGGGATGGTGTTCATGCACTTTGCGAAGGCTGCAACGCAGCCAGCCCTTTGTGAGTGGGACTGGATCCCCAATGGTACCAGTGTAGAGAACCTCTTGATTCAGCGAGTCGAAATGGCGGAGTGTCACGAACAGATCCAGGTCGTGCGGCACAATGCCGCTGGATTTGGCTGCTGAGATGGAGACACTCAGGTGGGCCAATGGGTGGCCGGTGATTTCCACCTCCTGTTCAAACGGATCCGACCAAAACTGAACCAGATGCTGGTTCTTAATGGACCCGTTGGCTTCATAGGCAATGGACGAGGTGCTGGGGAGGTCCGAGCTGGTCGGAGAAAGCTTGCGCTCGGGCGTCAGATGGAAACGCTGATACTCGGTGCGCGCGATTGGCCACTCTAGCTCCTCTCTTCGCTTGAAGAGCTTCTCAGCCTCGGGGTTGTTGTACCCGACATTTCCCTTGCGCAGCAAAATGCTCACCGGGGCCACGGCTCCAGGCTTGGTCCAGCCAACGCGATCCTCACCCTTCAGCCAGGCATCCAGAAAACTCTGCTGTATCTCGACCTCTTCTTTGTAGTAGAATGGAAGATCATGGCGTCCGGCGATGAAGCGAAGGTACTTGAATTGCGAAGACGCATGCATGTACCCCTGGACATTACCCCTTAGATGCAAGCTGATTCCGCCCCAGTTGGCCACAGATAAGAGAGGCACCTGGATATCCTCCAACCTAAAGTCGCGAGACGCATAGTAAGGCTCATTGCGATAGAAGTGCTCCTCGTTATCCTTGGTCTGGTCTTGCCGCGCTTCTTCAAGCTCAGCAGGAGATAGGGAGCCCTCGATCGTATCCTCGCCCCAGCTCGCCGCCGACCGACCCGGTCGACCGTACTGGTTTGAATCGACCTGCCGGTTCCACCAGAAACGGATAAATTCGTCCGAGAGGATGCCGCCGTGGCGGCAGCGATCGCGATAGTAGTCCGACATGCCTTCCCACGGAATAATACATGTCAGACCGCGCGGCCTTTTAGCTGCCGCTCGCCACTGGGTGCCAGCGTAATAGCTGATACCCAGCAGACCGACCCTGCCCACCGACCACGGTTGCTCGGCGGCCCATTCAATAGCCTGGCAAAAAGCATCACAAGTCCCGGAAGACATGGTATCGAGCATTCCCGGCGACTGGCCTGCTCCCCGCTCATCAACACGGACTACGGCATAGCCCTGACGCGTCCAATAGACTGGGTCTGGAGTCTCCCATGCTGAGTACCGTGACTTCTGCTCAGGGTTTAGTTCGGCAAATGACGCCGGATGGAAGCTAGGAGACGATTTTAGAACCACACTGGTTACTGAAATGAGTAGCTTACTCTTTGTAGGGGATATCCTTGCCATACGGGCCGTATGTCATGATGACCGGAACCTTAAGGCCTTTCAGCGTTGCAAGGGGTCGGTAGATATTGCAGCGCACTGGCAGAGACGAGTTCGCGAGGGGGATGGAAATATTCTTCTCGAAAAGAAGACCATTCTCCTGGTCTTCGAAATTTTGGTGAATGTCTCTCACCTGGTTGGGCATTATTGGAGGATTTCTCAATGATCAGCAACAAGCAGAAAATATGGGGCAATGTTCTTGGTTTTGACCTAAGATTGAGCCTTTTTTATCTCTCTCAGAACGTGCTATTGTCGCGGTGATATTAGTCCCTTCTGCCAGCTTATAATCTCAATTCATGAGACCAGCGGCCCCATGCCGGAAGTTGGAAGCGCCAAGTATGGGGTTCCGGTGGTTGTAGCCAGTTACCGCTGTCCAGCAAGTGGATCAGGACTTACACACCATAGATATTCTTTTGCTCCAAATGCTCCCGAAGTTTGAACGCCGGTACCCCATCTGCTCCCCTTCCTAGGATTTGCGGGATTGAACCAGCACACGGGTAGTTTGCTCCCACTGTGATGACTCGAGCTGAATTGGCTGACTAACCACCTGAAATTCACTGATTAACTGAGTATTCACTAAAACACATGGCAAATGGTGAATGCGAAGATGGGAACTAGTGAATTGAGATGCAGGGAACTGCAAGGTCTGGAGGATCTTGGTAAAACAGTGAATGACAAGGCAGGGTGTCCATACATATATATATGTAGCTTTGGTCACCCTATCCAAGACCTTCTTCTGTTCCCCAGAGTTGATATTCTAGTTTAGGAGCACCAACACAATAATATCTGCAATTATTTAATTAATTTCTTTTATTACTTTCTTGCCAGGCTCGTCACACCACTCGCTACGAACCGCCCAAGGTTTAGCGCATGTTACAGGGTTTGCGGGGGACAAAACATGGTATTGTGTAACAGGGGATAGCAAGAGGTTCCGGCCATTGTTGGGATTGTCATGTTCGCCCCCCTGTAAGCTCCAGACCTGCTATATACTAGTAACAGTATGTTGGTCGCTCAACTTTCGGGCAATAATGAGGCAAAGCTTTTGGATCTTTCGTGGGGAGTTTAGAGACCCACGGCTTGTAGATAATAGTGCAAAGAAAATTTTCTTTTATATCAAACAGCACCACTTCAATGAGATAACAACCTACAAAAACTCTATCAATCGGTCAAGACATCTAACTACTAGTCTGCGAGCCACCCCAAATCTCAGGCACTGGAGGGCCCCAGACGGCCATATTGCCAGCTGCAGCTCTGGTTACCTCCGTCGTGTTGTTCACCATATCACCGTCGGCATAATGCTCAATGATAAACCCACTAGTATCATACCAATAGTCAAAGACCTGAGAGCCGTGGAAATGGCGGCCGACGCCCCAAACAAGGTCATATTTCCGGGCCTGCAGCCATTTATGCCCCATAAATTGGGTTTCGAGATCTTCTACCTCGAACGACGAGTGATGAACCTTGGTGCCAGCAGATTCTCCCCTTGTGATCAGCAAACTGTGGTGATCGACGTAATGCTCTCCCAGGTCCAGGCGGAAGAAGGTAGCCACGTCCAGTGATTGGTTTTCCGGCGCGAACAAGACGTCTGTGGGGACCAGGTTGAAGCAGCCCGAATACCAGGAACAAGTGTTTTCGTAGTTATCTGTGATGTAACCAAAATGGCCCAGCTTGTGGATTCTGGCGGGCCCCGGTGTAAGGCGCACAAATTTGCCTAGATAGATCATCTCTCCTTGAGTATGATCCGCGAATCGTGGCAGTAAGGGGTTCTACTTACCCTTTCGCTTCTTCTCAACAGCACCATTCATGGGAGTCTCTGTGTCAACGAGCGCTGAAGCCGGTTGCACAGGGCCATCACTCGCTCTCTGGCCCCAGACAACGTGCATCTCGTAGCCATTGGGGTCGGTAAGAACCACAACCCTGCCAGCGCCAGGCAGCCTGTCGGCGCTCTTGATCTTTGCTCCCTTCACCCGACAGGCAAGATCAAAGTCTGTCTCAGACTTTGCCGCAAATCCGGCACCAATGAATCGTTTTGGCCCTTCCGCTGGTGCTTGGATGGCGATGTAACTATATGGATCGCGGCCGTATCCGTTCAGATACAATACGCCATCGACTTCCTTTGCGACCTCGAAGCCGAAGTCGTGGGCGAAGGCTCGGAAGCGGTCGAGATCGGGATGCTCATAGATCACATACGCCAAATGGTCGAGAAGGACCTTGCCGCTCATCATGATTTCTTGTCGCTTAAGTCAAGCAGATTGATTGTCAACCAAACACAATGAAAAAGGTAGGACGGATTGTATAACGTTCTTTGAAGGGGGAATGGGGTTTGTTTTATATCTTCCATCTGGTGCGATGTCGCCCATTGTAGGGACGATCAATAGTATCCAATATGATCTCCTGTCTCTGGGGTACGGGTTGCTCTGGGGTATCGATTGTGGAGAGTTGGTTGGGGCACCCGTTCGGGTAGGCTGGGGCTTTCTCCAAACTTTTTTGGAGACCATTTGTTTTCGATTGATTCGTTCAGCAAGATAAGTTTTGTGACATTACGGGCTGCGGTGCAAATTCAGCAGGTGGAAAGCTGCCTATGTACACGAAAACATCTATCTATCACATCACTCTGAGCTTTCAGGCTCACGAACACTCGGCGGCACTTCCCCCGCGCTGCGACCCAAATCCTCACTGAGCGGTTCCCCATTGACCACAACCGGCCGAGCATCCTGTAAGACAAAAGCCATGCGACACCAGTTAACCGGGTCAGGATTCCTCCAGGCATGGTTTGTGCCCCGCTGGACGGCGACATCGCCGCGGTGCATGACGCGCTTCTGCCCAGATGCAAGAAGCAGCTCGATTGTGCCCTCAATAACGATGCCAAAATCCAGACTTCGGGTCCGGTGCATCGTAGACTCGAATCCAGGCGCAAAGTCCACCATTCGCCAGACTGTTCCGCCGGGGTTCATGAGGCCTAGTCGCTGCGATGCAGCAAGCGTGTCGTGTCTGGTTACGTCCTGGCCGTTGTTCATCGAGACGGGGAATTCCGAGGTCGTGTAGAGTACCGAGAACGCCATGCCGTTGTTGTCGTAGGCTTGCCAGTCGCCAGGGCGCGCTGGGAAAAAGGTTTCCTCGCCGTTGTTATCATGGTCAGTGACGTTGATTGTGACTCCGGGGAGATTGGGTGCTAGCTGGTTCTCGTTGGGAGGTCTTGCATCCATTTTTCTCATAGAGAAGGGTTGGCTATTTAGATGTGTAAATTTGATCTGTTCTATGAGACCGAAAGATGGAGATTTGAAGGTTAGCAGGCGAGAAGTGGGAGGGAGTTGTAGCATTTAAATGGTGCCACGTGCCATCAACTTGGGCAGCATCTGCTTTCCGTGCTGTATAAAACCCCAGCCCACAAAAGAACCCCCAATTACTTGCTGGACCTATCAAGGCCCAGTTACAACCGCGTGGATACTCCATCAGCCTCCTGTCGACCGAACGAACCCCATCAGAACCCTTTGCAGAAAGGGTATCTGATCGGCACGCGTCGGTACCCCACTACCCCCAAGTCCGAACCTCAACACATACTCTTGCAAGTCACCAGTCTGGAGATTCACTGTGCGAGATTAAAACATGTGCTCTGGATCGGCCGGACGCTGATGTAGTATATCAAGCGGTTCCGTCCCTAACTAGTCGTTCTAATACCAATGCCATGACCTCGCAACACGGCCAGGGAAGCAGGTTAAGCTCATGAACAAATGTCCCGAGGACCTTAAAACTCCCATACTGCGTGCTATCAGAAGAGTGCGAGCGTAAACTGTACCAGACCACGAGAGCAGCCGAAAAAAGCGTTAGCGGCAGCCAAATGGGCAATTGGCTGTTCGGTAATGTCTTTGAGGCATCAACGTGATCTAACACCTTCCACGCGTACTTGACAGCATCCTCTGGGACAGACACTTGGGTGGCAGTTGAATTAGATGTCGGTACTGGGTCCTGCGATAGCACCCCACCACCACCCGGGACAGGTGGGTAGCCAGCCATGCTAAACAGAAGCGCGAGATCCGGACAAGAGAGCAGAAGACGGCAGTACCAGAAGAGAGCTAAAGTGTTTCTGTCTGTCGCATGAGCGTGTTGCTGATGCCAGCAGTTGAGCGCGCTGGTTAACAGAGTTTGCTGCCTGCTTCTCTCTCGTGAACGCGAAAGCGGGGTGAAGGGGTTGACCAGTGCGCTGCGGCTGGGCTCTATGCTTGACCGCATTTGATGCGATAAATCATTACGCTGGATGTAGATTATATCGCATAGTAAGCCCAAGAGGAGACTTAAAGCATCTTCTCGAGCATGGATATCGGGCGGTAGTGGTTCCAGGTTATTGAATAGCCGACGATAGGCCTCCTGGAACTGATACTTTGACACAGGTAGTTTCAAATTGAGTTCCTTAGTAGATAAATTAGGTAGCGTGTGGAAGTGGGCGGCACAGAGGACATCGACCATGAATGTGTAATAGACAATCAGGCTGAAGGGTTGCACAGTTAGCGGCATACACGCATCATTCCTGGCAGGCCTACCTTTTCGAAGTACCGAAGTCTTGTCCAAGCTTCGGATTCAAATGAAGGCGTCTCAGGATCTGCTCAGGTGATAAGAATGATGCTAGTGTTCTGTTCCTTTGGTTCCTTACCGTTGTTCCATATGCCATCAAGGCTCGGACTACATCCCATGTAGCTGGGGTTGGGCTCAGAAGACCGAAAGTGGCAAGAAGGGAACTCTATGATCAGCGAGAGTGAGCTTTTGTCCACCACAGACAGCAATATCTATAGTGGCATCTTACCGCGAGCAGGGTCTCATTATTGCGCGACTCCCGGTTGTCCATCTCCACCGTTACAATCCACAGTCTAACAGCGAGTTCGAAGAGCTTTACGGACAGGTCGTGCGCTGAGCTTGCGATGTGTTCTCCCTCGATATTTTCTCCTTCTCTCAACATGGAGGAGATGCACGCCTGTGCATATTTCAGAGGCGCGGAGAAGGGGATGTCTTTCTGTGCTGGATTCGGCAGGTAAAGCTTATCGAGATAGACATGATGCTTGAAGGTATCAGAGAAAGGCCGCTGAAGCTGAACTACTGTGTCATCCCAGCCTGGAGTATGTGCCAAATCGGGGAGAGTAGATAAAGGGTAAGTGAGCTGACTGCTGGGCGGCACCTGTAGAGAGGGCTTTAACCACCATGCTAATAAATGATTGAAAGACACTCACGTCCTGCCGGCTGCGCAAGTAACACAGTCCCGGTGAAGCTTCATTTGTGGGTGGGAGCAGTTGTTTGAGATGTTGGGCATCTGGACTTTGCAGTAGCGCCGACTTGAAGGATTGCACAATCTCCCGGTCGGGCACCTTATTTGCCTCAGCCACATCCCACTGCGTCGGTCGCCACTCCGAAGGGAGCGGGGTGCAGGATGGTGAGAAAATGCCAGGGTCTTCCATCACGACAATCGGAGGGGAAGGTTGATACAGTTGGCAGGTGCGGAGAACAAGGTCGAATTATTGTTTGTCGACCTTTGGTGACCGCCTGGTATTCTGCTTAACTAAAAGCCGAACTTACTGTTAGTCAGCGCCCGCTCGGCCATTCCTTGTATCGTTTCTATTCCCTATTTCAGTTAGTTAGATTACCCCCTATTTCTTCTGTATTTAGTGCAGCTTCGCTGCTAGATTGGATGAATCAGATCTTCATATTTTGGCGGTTGTGTACCGAATATTCCGTACGCCGCAAGTCCCAACGTTGTTGGACATGTTTGTCACGTGAATTTGTATCACGTCAGACGAACCCCTCAAACCAAGTCTTGTGGACACAAGGAACTACAGTCACATCATCTCAACGAATTGAGATAGCAAGCATAGTGCTTTGTATAAACCAATCTAATTAGATATACATACTTTGTTCGATCGATATCTAGCCTCCCCACGGGGTCTGCCCCCCGGTCGGTATCCAGAACGCGTCACGACGCGTCGAGGCTATCTCATGATGGCAAGACTCAACCCCCCACCAGATGGCCCCCTTCAGGCCGCCTTGTTAGAGTCAACTACCGTGGCTGCTATTAGAGCTGCTGAAAGGTCAAAAGATATTCAGCCCTGTTGCAGCTTTTCTTGATAAACACCGACGCCAAAGCACTAGCCTGGACCCTCACCAGCAAAACGCGCTCGAAGCCCTCAGCAATGACCTGGCTGATATAGCCCAGCAACACTTCAATGCCTATATCAGCGGCCTTCCTTTACCCTCAGCTTGCCGGACTACTGCCCCTTTCTCTGCCTCTAT
>ML732549.1:0-11929 GCA_009176345.1 Aspergillus leporis | reverse complement strand
GTGATCAAAGCTATACCTAGAAATTATTAAGATATATAAAGCTTTTATAAAATAAAGTTAAAATTAAGGTCTTGCATATATTATATACTATAAAGATGCCTAGGACTAAGATATATAGTAGCGCACATAGTTGACTTAACTGTACCAAGTTGGTATTAAAACTTAAATATTATAGCCAGTCAACTATACAGGGTGTAAGGGACTCGACTGAATCAATAGTTGATTAGGTAGTCTATCACGAAGAGACTAAGCTAAAGAGAGGAAAAGAGAAGAAAACATGAAGCTATTGTGTTGTGTTGCCCTGATAGACGAAGGCGTCACATGACTATCACTTATTCACTGATTGCCTGAATCTCGATCCGTGACACAGGGGTCGGATCTATACTAAATAAGCAAGCTAGTAAAGCTGCAAGCCATGTGTGATGATCTATGGTGCAGTATAGATCAACCTGTCAACTGTCACGAGCTTTCCCTATCAGGTGATCTTCTAATTGTAATAACCCTTACCACTAGGTAAAAGACTAGAATTTCAAGACAACGTCTTGAAATGATCATCCTTATATAGTAGTCGTCACACAATGCCCCCACAGGTTTGAAGGGTTCCACTTAGACACAAAGTCACGAAGTACAAGTTACTCGAGGTCGAAGGGCCAGGCCTACCAAGTACGTATACATAGTAGTTAAGATATTATAAACAAGTTAGGCTACTAAAATATCCAAATGTATATATCCAAGTAATAATATGAGAATTGATCACGAATAACTTAGACTAAGTACATGAATGACCATCCCTATATATCTCTTGTTACGAATCTCACCATATAAAAGTAGTGGTCAGGCATATTGAACAAGAGGTCGATATTCTTGTCTTTTAGCTTAGTGGTTTAGCTATGTCTATGTCACGGACCTACCTTGCTATATAGTATGCTGAGCTCGATGACCGAATGGTCATCGATTTGCGCCTTTTTGGCTGTGGCGTAGTGGTAAAGCTCAGCACCACTACGCAGTCAGACCCAGTTCTTCACAGTCTAACACTCTGTCGCAGAGTGAACATAGCGACTTCGCAGTATATGGGTATGTTCGCTCTATCAACCACATGACCATTGTATAATGACTGGCTTGCTGGGATCCCGTGTCTTATCTTAGCACGGCTCTTTCCGGCCTGTCATGTCTAATCTCATGGGATGAGATTGCATGTTCCGTAACATTTAGTTTGCAATATTTATAATGAATTAGAATTTTAAGCTCTAGAAGGTAATAAAAAAGATTAAAATAAATATAATAATTTGGAAAGTATAGCTAGAGTTTTTTTTATTAGATTTAATATTATTTTATTATTTTTATATAATCAACAAAGTGCTACAACTACTGGTTGCATTTTTTGAAATCCTTCTTGTTTACCATAACAAGTCGATCTTTATCTCACAATTCAGGGCCTGATCCATGTATAAAATATTTATATTATTGATCTAATCATGTTTCTAAATTTTATAAGTAACTGATCAAATTCCGCTAGAAAGGTAGAGAATAGATAATTAATTTATTTGAAAATAATAAATTGTAGAGAGCTAGATCCTGCTATCTAATTGCTAGATACATACAATAAGGAATTATTTAAAAAAGAAAGATAAATTTATATAATATATTAAAAATAGCTTTTATGTTTAGATTATGTGGTTATTAAGTATTATAAAGATGGAACTAAGTATTATATAAATATAGCTTATAGTATTACTCCTCTTCTAATCGAAGGCTACTCTAAATACTTGTCTGTTTTATCATGGGTGTGTGAAATTAATATTTAATACTTGTTCCCAGCTTTCTTCGTCTTCTATGTATTTAGAGCAACTGTATTAGCTATGTTATGAGCTGCTGTCTATTCTAGTTCTTGATAGCCCTCCCATTTAACTAGATATTGGTGTTAAGATCTTTATTTCTATTTTATGTGTATATTGTGAAGATCTAACCAGATCTTATTACCAACCTAATATTCTTATACTAGATCTTAGTAATAAGTTATATATCTTTTCTATGTCTATTATACAGACGCCATAGAGGCCTAGGTTATCTCGAGTGTCTTGTTAAGCTTTATAGTAATATTATCAGCCTTCTAGGCGGGCATCTGGTGGTCACTGAATTCTCGGGGGTCTGTATCAAAGTCCAGGGGCTCGATATGATAACCATGATTGAGAAAGAAGGGATTTATATTTATTCTATTTAAATTTTAATTATTCAATGCTAGCTGAACCCAGTTATCTTGTGCATGGTTTATAAAATAATATAGATAAATTTTAATTTATATATTTATTTATTTTATCAAGCAATCTGTCTCAGGGTGCCAAGCTATTGATAGTCATTATTTAATTTTTAAAAATTTACATACTTTTGTCTAGAACCCTCCTATAAATTGGTCTTCGTAATCTAACACAACGGCTGCAGGGAGGCCATGGTAGGTATAGAAAATCTTTAATAAATCTTTATACAACTATTTCTAACTTTAGATTTTTTGATTAATTTAATAATAGTGCCCTTTCCAAGACGGTCCGTGATAACCATCATGTGTTTGCAGTCCAAGGATAATGGTAATTATATAATAAAATCCATAGAAATTTCTTGCCATTTTTGTTTAGATATTAGTAATAATTTTAATAAATTTTATTAGTAATCTTATTATAATTCGCTCCATATTTCTCACAGTTCTGACAGAATTATTTTATATGGTCTGCAGAACATTTGCGGTTAGAAGAAGTATTATAATATAATATATAAAAAATTTTAATCTAGCTTCGCTGGGAACAGAAGAAGGAAGAGAAAGACAACTAGTTGAAGAACAAAAGAGAATAAGAGCTTTCAGTAAAGTTGTCTTGTTAAGACTAAATTATATATTTTTTATATGAGTTTAATTTATAATAATTCTAACTTAGAGAATTTTTTTAAAAAATAAAGGATATCTATAAGTCTAGTTTATATTTTAATTTTATATAATTTAGGAAAAGTTTTTTAATAATTTATTTTTTCTTGACTCTTTACTATATTGTATTCATTGATTCAGTTTGGTCATTGGCATTATTAATAATATTATCTTTATTACCTGTGAAGAATTCTGGTTTAAAAAGTTGTTGTTTTTAGTTTTATAATTGATTATTATTAATACCTGTAGGTATATCTTATTTTTAGTAAGATAATATATTATATAAAACTAAATTATTCTTTATTAATTAGCATTTAACTTCTAATTTTTTAGGTAATAAATAATTATTAATAATTTTTATTATAAATCTTATAATTATACTCTATAGATGAGTTCTTTAAAAAATTATAAGATAGATTAGTTTTTTTATTATACTATAAGATATTTTTAATATATTAATTTAATAAGTCTGCTTTTAAAACAGTCGTGTGGTTTAGATTAACTTATATAAAAATTAATATAATAATAATAATTTTTTTTATTTTCTAAAAAACTTTTAACTTGGTCTATTTAAACTTTGTTTTTTATAAGTATTAAAAGTAATGTTACAAGTTCTAAAAGGTTCCGTATAAAGTGTTGATAAAAGTTTGTAAAGTTGATAAATAACTATATACTTTTTATTAGTATTGGAGCTTGCTATTTTAGTATTATTTTTATTTTATTAGAATTTATATAGATATTTTATATTGTGTATTTTAAATTTATATTTATTAATATTAATTTATAGTCCTGGTTTGTACAGTTATTATAAAATCTTTTATATAAATCTATAATATTACTCAAGATTTTTTTTGTTATGAATATAAAGTATATTATCTAAATATATAAAAATAAAAATTATTTAAAATATCCTAAAATATCTAATACATGTATTATTAAAAATCATTTAATATAGTTATTAATCTAAATAGGGTGACAAGCGATTTATATAATTTAAATTATATATAAAATATAATTAACTACTCCTGTCCTTCTGATATATATACGGTGGAAGATGGATATAATATTAAGTTTTATAAACTAGTATACCTTGCCAATGTGGTCTAAGATTTTGTAGATAAGTGGTAAGAAATAGTAGTTTTTTAATAATTTTTACTTAATATATAATAGTTATAATAGAATTATAAGATACTATTTTTTTTAAATAATAAGAACTAATCTAATATAGCTGTTGAAAAGTTGTTAAACATATATAAAATTCTTCCCAGCTTATGTTGTATAATAGATTTTATAAAATAGATTTTTTATATCTATTCTTATCAACTTCAAGCTCTATCTTATGATCAACACCCACGCAGTGTGGTGGAAGAGTATTAATAGTATCATAACTAAAAATATCTAGATAATTATAATAGTATTTTAATAGTTTTATATATAAATTTATTTTAGTCTCTATCAAAGTATTTTTTATGTATTTATAGCAAATATTTTAATATTCTACTTTTTGTATATATCTTGATGTTGTCAAGAAATTTCATGATTCTGTGCTGATCTTATATATATATAGAATATCTGAGTTCTTGGTGATTTCTAATTCACAGGAAATCTGTATCCCTAATTCTTAGAAAATAATTTTTAATTAATTGAAGAATAGTATAATAGAATAATATTATATTTATTATTAATCTTTTTAATAAAATATAAAAAAATATATATTTAATAGTTATTTATATTTAATATTATCTTTGTAATCTTCTTCTCCGAAGGTCCGTCGTACTCATGATTTTACGATATTATTTTTATTCACTCTAGTTGGTTCTTGGAAACAAAACTTTTGTTGACACATTTATATAAAGAACAGCTTGTGTTAATCAATATATTAATATCATGAATATTATTTATTTAGGCTATTAGTATAAAAGATGATTTATTAAATTTTATTTTTTCAAAAAAGATTTATTTTTCAAAAAAATTATCTACTATGGATTGTTTACGTGATTTATTATAAAAACTAGACTTTTCCTATAGTAGAGTCTTCCAAGTGTGGAGGCTTATCTTCGAGTTGGGCCTTAGATTTATTGTAATAATTTTTAAATAATAATTAAAGAGTTAGATAGCTAGCTAGAAGAGACAATTTATAATATAATAATTTTTTATAATAATTTTTTATATTATAATAAATATATAAGTATTTTTATTTATATTTTTTAATTTCTTTAATCTATTGTGTGTTTTTATTTCATACAACTTACTAGTCCTTATCACTAATCCATAATATTGCTATTCGGTATGGTGGTTTTAATAAGTTTAATAATATTTGCAGGGGCTACTGCTGCTTTGGGGGTGTTTTGGATATGATTGGACATCGTAGGTCGCTGGTAAGCGTGTTTATTATTTAATAAATATTTTATCTTTTTTATTTACTTAATAATACTTCTAATTCGTGTATGATAACCACTAAAGATCTCCGCCTCTTTGGTAAGATCAGCTTGTTATGAAGAGAATTATTAATAGCTTATCAAAGATAGTTTTATTAATATAGTTATCTTAATTAAGATATTAATTTTAATTAAAATTAATTAAAATTTATTAGTATATTTTCTAAAAAGCAGCTCCCCTATTTTAAACAACTAAGTCTTAACAAAACCTTCTCTTGCAAGGTGTGGCTTTTGAATATTATTTTGAAATAGATATTTAGAGTAAAGAAAAAGATGTCTTGATAGGTGTTGATCTAAGGGTAGTCTTATATTATTATATTTTTATTTAGTCTATTAAAAATATATTAAATTTATTTTGCATTATTGCTAATAGTAGTTTGATTTATTATAAACTTAATATAACGGCTCAAGCCAGGTTTACTAGGTAAACTATTGACGGAAAATCTAGGTAAGATATATCTAGATTTCCAGAGGCATGTAGTCAGGGGAATTATTGATCAAAAAGATAAGATAAGATGAAGATAGAGATAGAGATAAGATCAAGAAGATAAGATCAAATAAGATCCTTAAGAATAGATAGTTGACTAGATAGACATGATAAATAGATAGATAAAAATGATAAGATTGACTGTGAATTAACCTAAGCAATTGAATCAGAACAACCTAATCAGAACAATCTGATCTTTAGAACATCTGGGAATTGTAGGTCTATTTATGTTGAATAATGATAAACTTGATATCTGGATCGTGTGATCAATATAACGTCATGTTTATGCAATGGAATTGCATAGAATCGTATAGAAATTCATGGATTATAAGGAATGGAATGATAAAATAGATCGATACAGTTGTATAGATCATGCATAGAATGATTAAGAATATGATATCATCATATGATGTTGGATCACATGATATTATTTCCAACACACCCCCCCAGTTTTAAATATCTAGAAATTTTCTAGATATTAAAACTGCAGAAAAATAAAAAAGCAGGAACTAATATAAAATCAGTAGAGAATCAATAAAAAATGATAGAATCAATAGAGAAAAATTAATGAGAGATGATAGAAAATGAATTAATCATTTTCTTTAAATTTTTCAGAAATGTCTTTCATATTTAGATGATTCAGGAAGGCTTGATGTTTGAGATAAGTAAGCCATTTGGTCAGTCCGTCTGCAATCATCTGATTGGTTGAAATCCATGAGATTTCAATAGATTCTTTTTTAATTTCTTGCCTGAGCCAATGCTGATGAATATCGACATGTTTAAGCTTGGTCTTGAAAACAGAATTTTCTTTGGTTAGAAGATCAACAGTCTGTTGATTATCATATTAAATAGTAAGCTTTTCTTCAGGATCAAATTCTAAAGCCTTGAATAGGCGTTTCCACCATAGAAACTGCCTGCTTGCGCTGGTTAAAGCTAAGAATTCAGCTTCAGTAGTTGATAATGTGACTGTTTTCTGTTTTCTAGCTGACCAGTCAACTGGTCCACTAAATAGCTTGCAGATATAGCCTTCAGAGCTTTTTCTATCAACATTGTCTACAAATGCTGCATCACTAGCCATTTGAAAAACAGGCTTTTTAGGGTCTTTATCTGGATTGCCTGAATATTCAATTGCGAGGTGCCTGTGGCTATATAGATATGCAATCAATTGATTAATTGCATCCATATGCCTGGGGGTAGGGTTCTGCAGGAATTTAGATAGTAGTCTACAACCCTGTGCTGTATCAGGTCGTGAAATAATTGCCGCATATAGAGCTGATCCGACTTTTTGCTGATATTGATGAATAAATGATTTTGTGGCTTGATATTCTTGCTCTGATTTGTCTTTATATAGGCGCTCAGATGGCAATGGTGTTTTTGGTGCTTTCTGATTAGTCAGATGAAATCGGTGTGCAATTTTCTCAATATAATCAGCCTGAGAGATCCAAAGTTTTCTTTTAGATCTGTCTCTGAATATCTTTATATTAAGAAACTGAGTCATCTAACCTAGATCCTTCATTTTGTATGTCGAAAGCAATGAATTCTTCAATTGAAGCATCTTGTCATGGTGCCTTATATGATATAGAATGATAATGTCATCAACATATATCATAAGAATTAAATAGCCATTTATAAATAGGCAGGGATCCTCAGGAATCGGTTTTAGCCCTAGGTGTTTTAGGGTTTGACCAATATCCTTTTGCCATAGAAATGGTGCTCGTCTTAGGCCATAAAGTGCTTTGTATAATCTTAGCACTTTAGACTTAGGCCCATATCCAGGTGGTTGAGAAACATAGATAATTTCATCAATAGAACTATTAAGAAAGGTATTTACTATATTTAATTAAGTTGATTCCAGGTCAAAAGCTGTAGCTAACACCAGAATTATTCTTAGGATCCTAATAGCTAGAGTAGTTGCCCTAGTTTCTAGACTACTAATTAGCTGTAGATCACCCCGTACACAGATTCTTGCTTTGAATTTTGATAGAAATCCTTGATCATCAAATTTATATTTGAAGACCCATTTCAGTGGTAGGACTTCTGCTTGATCAATAGAATTCTTTGGAACTGGGGTCCATGTGTTCATGTGATTTAGCTGCTGATATTCAATATCACATGCCCCTATCCATTCATTTTTAAATGGATGTTTTAGCATTTCTGTCCAGTTTGATGGTTCAGGAGGCAGGTCATTTTTATGCAGTTTTTTGATATTTTGTAGACCTGTTGAGAATGCTTGGAAAAATGGCTTAAAATCATCATTCTCAGAATTCTCAGTAAATAGAGCAAAATTTCTTGGTCTTTTAGAATCATCTAAATCAGGTGATTCTGATCTGTCTCTTTTTTGGCCAATTATAGAGTCTGATTGATAATAGTTCTTTTCATATTCATTGAAATTGAACTGGCTATTATCTATGACCACATGAGGCGGTGAATCAGGTTCCGAAGCAGCAGATGTGTCTGGTTGATCATCTAGTATTTAATCTGAATGGCTGAGGTTGCTGCTTGCCTCATTTTGAACTGATTCTGTCTCTGAACTTGAGATGGATTGGGTTTCAGATAGTGATTTAGCTCGTGATTCATGGCCGAATTCTTCATGGTCAAATTCATCAGGATCAGAAATAGAGATAGGACTTTCAGATAGATCTACATCTTCAAAATTCAGTCCTGTATCTATAGAATTGATGATTTTATTAAATTTTAATTGATTTAGAGCTTCAAGGTCATGTCTTAGGTCTTTATCATAAAAATAACCTATTTGACCAAGCTCTTGATTATATGTTTTTGATTCATCAAAAATACAATCTTGGGCAGAAATGACCTTATTCCTCGAAGGAATCCAAATTCTCCAAATATTTAGAGCAACATACCCTACTAGATAGCCAATTAAAGCTCTTGGCTTGAGCTTTTCAAGTCTTGGTATACTAGTAATTCGGGTATAGGCCCTGGAGCCATATCTCTTCAGATTAGAAAGATCTGGTTTAGAAGGCATATATCCTGGCTTCTTAGATAGAGCCTTATACAGGGCTTCATATGGAGTTTTCCATTGAAGTTGCCTGTTAGGAGTTCAATTCAGTATATAAATAGCTATATTTACTGCTTCAGGCTATAGATAATGGGGTAGACCTGAATCAGCTATTAAAAACCACATTTTCTATGTAATTAACGCTCCTGATCTTTCTGAATAGGGATTCTGCTCTGGTTGCCCTATAGGGCTTTGATTGATAATAATCCCATCAGATCTGCAGATTTTATAGAAATCGTTGAGATTTTTGTCTTGGTCAGAATGGAATCTTTTAGGACTGATTTTGAATTAATTTTTAATCAGATTCAGTATTGAAGTCAACAATTTAGAAGCTTGATCTTTTGATTTTAGGGATTCCCCAAGATGGTATTTTGAATGGGGACAATATAAATAACTAATATATTTCATATTCCTGATCCCCTTTTTCAAATGAATTAAATCCCAATGCATGGTTTCAAATGGTGTAGATCCTTGATTTATTGGTCTTCTGGAAATTTGCCTTTTTGAGTTTGATGTTTGGCAGGTAGGGCATTGCTTGAATTCAAATTCATCAATTGCTGACTTAAATTCAACATCATTGGCTGTCTGATTTAGATATTATATAGCCTCCTGTCCTGCATATCCTAATCGATAATGCCATAATTCCGGTGAAGCTTTCGATATGATTGGTTGATCAGATTTTAGAGCAAATGAATAAGACTCAGTAGTTTGCTCTAGACTGAGGTTACTAAGTTTTTTATATAGATAAGGTTTTGCATCCTATTTAATCAATAGGATTCCATGTCCTTTCTTAATTTCATAAACTGGCTTTTGGTCTAGAGTTTCTAGACATAAAGCTCTATAATTTATAAATAATCCTGCATCCTTAGCTTTAGAGGATGATATAACATTAATATAGAAATTGGATACATAAGCACAATTTTTAAGCTTAAAGATAGTGTCAGTTCCATATGTATTTATGGGTGTAAATTCGGCTGTGCCAAAGCCTAGAATTTTTGAATAAGTATCACCCACATAGACTATTAATAAGCTTGGCTTATATGATCTAAAATATAATAGATCATTGCAAATATGGGTATCTAAGATAGTATCATAGACTTATGTAGATCTAAGGTAAAGCCCTTGATCTAAATTAGTAAAGCAGTTGATCCAAGAAACTAACATAGTCACTTTAGGCTTTTCAGTATCAGATAATTGAAATTTTTGAATAGCCCTATCATATGCCTGTTTAAATTTAGGATTCTGCTTGGCCTTTTCAAAGCGTTCTAAGGCATCTGGATCAGGTGTCCAATCCTTTGGTTTCTTCAATGCTGGATTTATATAGAAGCAGTCTTTGAACCAATGATTCCCTTCATCTGGCTCAGATTGGCAGGGACAATTAGCCTTTTTAGTGCTATTTTGAACTTGCCCTGATTCTGATATGCCTTTTAGAGTTGCATGTGCAATCCTTGATTGGTTGGCTGATTGATTGGCTGATTTTTTCATAGGATTTAGCTTGACATGATCACGTAGTCGTTTGGTCACATCGAAAAATGATGGAGTTGATTCATTATTCTCGGATTTTTCAGTCAATTTATCTTGCCATAGTGTTGAAAAGTATGGTTGAAGCCCTGAAATAGCTTCAAGAAAGTCGTATAGAGCTCTGATTGGCGGATTAACTTCACTGATTTGAAGTTCTGATGCTTCGGAGTAAAGATTCTCCCACATAGAGATATAGGTCTCTATAGGGTATTTGGTTGCCTGACCCCTAAGATCATGATATCGGCGAATTATATTGTGTTTTCGGGATTCTGTTGATGGTGCCAATTTCTGCATGAGGATTTTCAGTTGCTGATAGGCAGTTCTAGCCGGTAAAATCGCTTGCTTATTTGGATAAGAGATAGAGTTCTGAATAATCATAATAATAAGAGTTAAACCCTTAGTTATATGATCATATTCTTTTATTCTGAACTCATAGTCTCTTTGGCAATCTCTTAGAAGCTCTCTTTCATTAGAGGTCAGGGCTAAAATAGAAGTAGCCCCTTCCCTAATATCCTCGATTTTCGGATACACAGGCTTGATAGGTAAATCAGGTTCAGTAGGAAGATTAGAATTAATAAAATTCCACATCTTTTTATTCTCAGCAATGATCCTGATTAAATTAAACCAGATAAGCCAATCACTAGATCCACTTAAGACTGTAGTGATCTTTTGATCGGACATGGTATAGGTTGAGATAGAATCAGATAGTTTGATAATAATTAATAGAATAAGAAAGCCGGGCTTATAACTAACAGAAAATCTAGGTAAGATATATCTAGATTTCCAGAGGCATGTAGTTAGAGGAATTATTGATTAAAAAGATAAGATAAGATGAAGATAAAGATAGAGATAAGATTAAGAAGATAAGATTAAATAAGATTCTTAAGAATAAATAGATTGACTAGATAGACATGATAAATAGATAGATAAGAATAATAAGATTAACTGTGAATTGACCTAAGCAATTGAATTAGAACAACCTGATCAGAATAATCTGATTTTTAAAACATCTGGGAATTGTAGGTCTATTTATGTTAAATAATGATAGACTTAATGTCTAAATCATGTGATTAATATAACATCATGTTTATGCAATGGAATTGCATAGAATCGTATAGAAATTTATGAATCATAAGGAATAGAATAATAAAATAGATTGATACAGTTGTATAGATCATGCATAGAATGATTAAGAATATGATATCATCATATGATGTTGGATCACATGATATTATTTCCAACAACTATTGTGTGGCCTTTCATTAATTAACAGATCAATGAACTCTTTGTAAAGCAATGCTTTGTTGAAATTTGTAAAACTCTTAGGATCTTTAGTGAAACAAAGGAATGCTGAGACAAAGGTCTAGTAGATATTAGACCTTGACAAAACCCGCGGGAGTCCCGTCACGGGAGTGCCCAAACCCGCCCGTGGGCGGGTTTTGGGAGTGAACCTAATACCCGCGGGCGGGAGTAAGATGGCCACGGGACTCCCGCGGGAGTGTAATAAATAAAGTTTCGATCAGTATGAAAAATATATATTTCACTTGCAAGCT